>JAWQEG010003158.1:65000-124415 GCA_033782935.1 Petrolisthes cinctipes
CATCCCTCTCCCCTCTTTTCTCATCCCTCTCCCATCTCTTCTTCTCCCTCTCCCCTCTCTTCTTCTCCCTCTCCCTCTCTTCTTCTCCCTCTCCCCTCTCTTCTTCTCCCTCTCCCCTCTCTTCTTCTCCCTCTCCCCTCTCTTCTTCTCCCTCTCCCCCTCTCTTCTTCTCCCTCTCCCCTCTCTTCTCCCTCTCCCTCCCTCTCTCTCTCTCCCTTCTCTTCTCCCTCTCCCTCCCTCTCTCTCTCTCCCTTCTCTTCTCCCTCTCCCCTCTCTTCTCCCTCTCTCTCCTCCCTCTCCCCTCTCTTCTCCCTCTCTCTCCTCCCTCTCCCCTCTCTTCTCCCTCTCTCTCCTCCCTCTCCCCTCTCTCCTTCTCCCTCTCCCCTCTCTCCTTCTCCCTCTCTCCTTCTCCCTCTCCCCTCTCTCCCCTCTTTTCTCCTCCCTCTCTCCCTCTCCCCTCTCTCCTTCTCCCTCTCTCCTTCTCCCTCTCCCCTCTCTCCTTCTCCCTCTCCCCTCCTCTTCCTCTCTCTCTCCTCTCTCTCCTCCCTTTCCCCTCTCTCCTTCTCACTCTCCCCCCTCTCGTTCTCCCCTCTCTCCTTCTCCCTCTCTCCTTCTCCCTCTTTCCTTCTCCCTCTCCCCTCTCTCTCTCTCCCTCTCTCCTTCTCCCTCTCTCCTTCTCACTCTCCCCTCTCTCGTTCTCCCCTCTCTCCTTCTCCCTCTCTCCTTCTCCCTCTCTCCTTCTCACTCTCTCCTCTCTCGTTCTCCCCTCTCTCGTTCTCCCCTCTCTCCTTCTCCCTCTCTCCTTCTCCCTCTCTCCTTCTCCCTCTCTCCTTCTCCCTCTCCCCTCTCTCTCTCCCTCTCTCCTTCTCCTTCTCCCTCTCTCCTTCTCCCTCTCCCCTCTCTCCTTCTCCATCTCCCCTCTCTCCCCTCTCTCCTTCTCCCTCTCTCTCCTTCTCCTTCTCCCCTCTCTTCTCCCTCTCCCCTCTGTCCTTCTCCCCCCTTCTCTCTCTCTCTCTCTCTCTCTCTCTCTCTCTCTCTCTCTCTCTCTCTCTCTCTCTCTCTCCTTCTCCTCTCTCTCCTTCCTCTCTCCTCTCCTTCTCCCCTCCCTCCACACACACACCAACACAAACCACCCTCTCATCTCTTCGCTCCATCAGAGTTTCCTTTCTATTCAATTTTCTTCCCCTGTGTACGTTCTATTTACTTCCGATCTGGCCCCAGTCACGGTCCATTTCTCTGTCTGCCCTGTTCACTCTAGGAATCTCTCTCTCTCTCTCTCTCTCTCTCTCTCTGTGTGTGTGTGTACCTCCCCCTATCTCCCTTCAACATTTGCATTCGTCTCTCGCAAGCGCCAGACGATTTTTTTCCATGACGGTCGGAATCATTACTGACGTCCCAAAGTTAATCCCTGTATAATTAGCACGACTTCTAATCTCCCCCTCCACTTCCGTTCCCTCTGCAACTCCTCACCACCTCCTCCTGTCCCTAGTTAAAGCCTTCTTCCCTCATCCCTGCTATCCCTCCATCTCTGTCCCTTGCTATTTGTTCCTCTCCTCCTTCTCCCATCCTTCTATATGCAATTCTGTCCCTCTTTTATTCCTTCTCCTTGCTCCCTCTCTGTCCCTCTCTTCTTCTCTGCCCCTTCATATTGTTCCTATCTGTCCCTCTCTTCTCTTTCTCTGCCCCTCTTCTCTATATTGTATTGTTCCTATCTGTCCCTCTCTTCTCTTTCTCTGCCCCTCTTCTCTTTATTGTAATGTTTCTCTCTGTCCCTCTCTTCTCCTCTGCTTCTTCGTATTGCTCTCCCTGTCTATCCTCTCTATCTACGTTTTCGTCAACCTTTCCACCCTCTTCTCCCTCCATCTCCCTTTTGTCCTATCCTTTTCCCTTCATTTACTCCTATTCTTTCACTTTTTACAACGTGCATTATTCCTCCCCCCCCCCCGTTTATCATCCTTTGTCTTCCTTCATTTTCCACCCCTCTCCTTCCATCCTATTTCTTCTCCCCTCTCACTCTATATCAACTTTTCTTTCTTGTACCCTCCCAGAGTCCCAGCCTACTTTTTCTTCCTCTTCTTCCCTTCATCCACCTTTTCTTCTCACCCCCTTATCTCCCTCTCCCACCATCACCCCTTTCCCTCCCTCCCTTTTTATTTCTCTCTCCACCTCCACCATCTCCTTCCCTCCTCTTTATTTCTCTCCACCATCACCCCTTCCCTCCTCCTTATTTCTCTCTCCACCTCCACCATCCCCTTCCCTCCTTATTTTTCTCCACCTCCATCATCCCCTTCCCTCCCTTCTTATTTCTCTCTCCACCTCCACCATCTCCTTCCCTCCTCTTTATTTCTCTCCCCTTCCACCATCATCCCCTTCCCTCCTCCTTATTTCTCTCCCCTTCCACCACCATCTCCTTCCCTCCTCCTTATTTCTCTCCCTCTCCATCATGCCCTTCCCTCCTCTTTATTTCTCTCCACCAACACCCCTTCCCTCCTTAGTTCTCTCCACCTCCATCATCCCCTTCCCTTCTCCTTATTTCTCTCTCCACCTCCACCATCTCCTTCCCTCCTTATTTCTCTCTCCACCTCCATCGTCTCCTTCCCTCCTCCTTATTTCCCTCTCCACCATCCCCTTCCCTTCTTATTTCTCTCTACCTCTACCATCTCCTTCCCTCTTCACCACCATCCCCTTCCCTCCTTATTTCCCTCTCCACCATCATCCCCTTCCCTCCTTATTTCCCTCTTCACCATCATCCCCTTTCCTCCTTATTTCCCTCTTCACCACCATCCCCTTCCCTCCTTATTTCCCTCTCCACCACCATCCCCTTCCCTCCTTATTTCCCTCTTCACCACCATCCCCTTTCCTCCTTATTTCCCTCTCCACCATCATCCCCTTCCCTCCTTATTTCCCTCTTCACCACCATCCCCTTCCTTCCTTATTTCCCTCTCCACCACCATCCCCTTCCTTCCTTATTTCCCTCTCCACCATCATCCCCTTCCTTCCTTATTTCCCTCTTCACCACCATCCCCTTCCTTCCTTATTTCCCTCTCCACCATCATCCCCTTCCTTCCTTATTTCCCTCTCCACCATCATCCCCTTCCTTCCTTATTTCCCTCTTCACCATCATCCCCTTCCCTCCTTATTTCCCTCTCCACCATCATCCCCTTCCTTCCTTATTTCCCTCTCCACCATCATCCCCTTCCCTCCTTATTTCTCTCCACCTCCACCATCACCCCTTCCCTCCTCCTTATTTCTCTCTCCACCATCACCCCTTCCCCTCCCTCCTTTCTTATTTCTCTCTCCACCTCCATCATCCCCTCCCCTCCTCCTTATTTCTCTCTCCCCCTCCACCATCTCCTTCTCTACTGGAGCCACCATCCATCAGCTGTGTTGGCTCTGACACGCATACAATAATATGTTGGGGAGAGCCGCCCTCTCCACCTACTTTCACTCATCCACTTGGGAGGGGGCGTTGAGGGGGGGGGGGGGGGGCTTAGTTCTCTTTGCATTATAAAATATCTATAGAATTATAATATATCAATCTGCTTATATTTGTGCATTTATAAGTTTATCTATACAAATTTATACGTTGGTGTGTAAAGGTACTCCACTTTCATATGGACGTATTGCATTAAAATACTGAACGAAACCTGTGTATAGAATTTAGTAAATGGACTAGAGAGATCGTTTGTACAGATATACAGTATAACATGCATATGTATATAGGAATGCAATAATTGCCTCCATTTACGAAGTTGGAGAGGTCATATTTTTGCACCTGTTTGTCTGTCAATCTGTCTGTAAACACGATATATCAAAAAGTTATGAACTAATATATACTGTACTGTAGTTTGCTGTGTGTGTGTGTATGTGTAGTTTGCTATATGGTTGTGACGTGTGTGTGTGTGTGTGTGTAGTGATTATAGTGTGCATGTACGTAATTATGTATGTGTATGGTGTGTACTGTGCATGCGTGTGTGATTTTGCTTACACATATATGTCAAGACTTTCTAAAAAATGCAATATTTGTTTTTATAACTTTGCTCAATAGTTTATTTTTTTCCATCAGGTGTAGCGTTTCACTTGTCCTACATAGTAACCTTCTCTCTCTCTCTCTCTCTCTCACTCTCTCTCTCTCTCTCTCTCTCAAGGTCAGGAAAGACTTCAGAATCCAGGTCGTGTTTTTTTATTCTGGGCCCTCTTGTCAGTCTATTTGATGTATATATGTATCAATGTATGTATACATGTGTGTACGTATTATTTATGTACACTATGTATGTATTAATATATGCATATGTTTGTATTTATGTGTGAATATGTTTTTTTATCTGTCTCTATATAGTATATTCAGGACCCTGTGATCTTGTATGAAAATTGGAGGCTTCTGATTCCACCTGACTATGCCACGAAACAACCTCCTTCCATGTAGTAGTTGGTGTTGTTTCGTGGCACTATTTGAAGGACTCGTTTACCTATCTCCAATTTTCTGACTACACCACAGGGTCCCTTAACGGTATATATGGATGTACAGTCGGCAGCATAAGTTCGCTTCATTTCCACCTGTGTATGTATTAGCTATAGTGATGCTGTAATACAATTTTAATGCAGAGATGACAGATATAGTTCTCATATGGTAAATTATGTATGTTGTTGGAATAAAAACTGGTTCAGAATTCAACTATCTGGTCATACTAGCAATATTAAGTACATGAGATGGACGCGAATTTATGCTGCCGACTGTACTGTATATGTATGTATATCTGTACACGAATATATGCTCTCGTTAATGATACCCAAAACCTGTTTCCCTATATTATTGTACAACACACAAACCCGAAATATTTATCATAACATTGTAACTCCCATTGTGTTTATCTCTAGAGGACCAGGCTATAAAAACACAATTCACAAACCTACTCTTGTCAATAATACCATACACGGGTCGACGCTTTTCATTAACGCAAATTTGTGTACACATTTTCAACTCGACACGGATATAACGAGGCATTAAATAGTGGTGGTGGTAGTGGTAATAGTGGTGGCGGTAATGGTGGTGGTAGTGGTAGTAGTGGTGTTGGTGGTGGTAGTGGTAGTGGTGGTGGTAGTGGTGGTGGTAGTGGTAATAGTGGTGGCAGTAATGGTGGTGGTAGTGGTAGTAGTGGTGTTGGTGGTGGTAGTGGTAGTGGTGGTGGTAGTGGTGGTGGTAGTGGTAATAGTGGTGGCGGTAATGGTGGTGGTAGTGGTAGTAGTGGTGTTGGTGGTGGTATTGGTAGTGGTGGTGGTAGTGGTGGTGGTAATGGTGGTGGTAGTAGTGGTGGTGTTGGTGGTAGTGGTAATAGTGGTGGTGGTAGTGGTAGTGGTAGTGGTGGTGGGGGTGGTGGTAGTAGTGGTGGTGTTGGTGGTAGTGGTAGTGGGGGTGGTAGTGGTAATGGTGGTGGTAATGGTGATGGTAGTAGTGGTGGTGTTGGTGGTGTTGGTCGTAGTGGTAGTAGTGGTGGTGGTGGTGGTGGTGGTAGTGGAAGTAGTGGTGGTGGTAGTGGTGGTGGTGGTGGTGGTGGTGGTGGTAGTGGTGGGGGTAATGGTGGTGGTAGTGGTGGGGATAATGGTGGTGGTAGTGGTGGGGGTAATGGTGGTGGTAGTGGTGGTGGTAATGGTGGTGGTGGTGGTAATGGTGGTGGTAGTGGTAGTGGTAGTAGTGGTAGTGGTGGTAGTAGTGGTGGTAGTAGTGGTGGTAGTGGTGGTAGTGGTGGTGGTAGTGGTGGTAGTAGTGGTGGTAATGGTGGTAGTGGTGGTGGTGATGGTGGTGGTGGTGGTGGTGGTGGTGGTAGTAGTATTGGTGGTGGTGGTGGTGGTGGTGATAGTAGTGGTGGTGGTGGTGGTGGTGGTGGTAGTAGTAGTGGTGTTGGTAGTGGTAGTAGTAGTGGTGTTGGTAGTGGTAGTAGTAGTGCTGGTAGTGGTAGTGGTGGCATCATGGTAGAGGCAGGTCTATACAGTAAACAGAATGATGAGCTGCTAGAATAATAATTGGGATGGGTGGGTGGGTAGCTTAGTTGGGTACCACCATAACTGTTGTCGTGGTGTCAAGCTGCTACAATGGATGGTATTAATGTATTTACAGTATTGCTGCTGCTGTGTGTCCCCCTCTCACCCAAGGCAGTTTATTGACAGATACAGACAGACAGACAGACAGACAGACAGACAGAGAGTGAGCAAATCCTATGAACCCTAAGCTGTCAATCTAGGGTACTATGAATTTCAAGGACGAGAACAGTAGTAAGCAAAACAAAAAAATAATAAAAACAAATAATAAAAATCCACCTCGTGTTCAAAGAGATATATGGCCTGATAATTGTTCTTTTTACCCTCCCAATGATAGCAGCAATAACAGAAAAATACGCTGGAAATAAAAACAAACATAAAAACATACATTACGCCACTGAAACAAATCATTGGAAAAAAAACAGAAAAAAAAATGGAAAAAACATTACGAACTGAAACAAATCTTTGAAAAAAAAAACAATAAAATAAAAAAAACAGGCTGAAAAAAACATTACGAACTGAAACAAATCTTTGGAAAAAACAGTAAAAAAAAAAACAGTATAAAAACCATAGAGCTATACACATAGAGCCCGCAAACCCCCCCCCCCCCCCTCCTGGCGTGTCACCACCGGAAGTGGGTTGGCGGCCATGATACCTGCCCTTCCCCTCAACCCGCCAGCCTGTTAGATTATGCCAGGGTAAGATATTATTTCATTTATTCGGTCTTTTATTGATGATATGGTATATTAACTACATTATAGTGACTCACAATATATGAATAAGTATTTCTTTAACCGATATATCAGTGAATGGCTGATTAAATATAAATACATTTCGGTTAATAGGTGAAATGAGTTAGATAAACAAAACTATCGTTGGCTCTCATCCACAGTCACCTTCTTATAATATATATATACAACGTACTTAATCTCTATTATGATAAATATTTTATGTTCACATTGTTCAGTATGTATGTATGTCACACTAGAGTAATATGTGTGTATATATGCATGTCACACTAGAATGTGTGTATGCATGTATGTCACACTAGAGTAATATGTATGTATGTATATATGTCACACTAGAGTAATATGTATGTATGTTTGAATGTCACACTAAAGTAATATGTATGTATGTATATAAGGTAAGTGGAGGGAGAGGGAGACAGATTACAGTTATATATATTTGTCTTGTTTAATAAACCAGTTTAAGTTTAATTTCTTTGCATAATTTTCCGTATGGACATTATCTTAGCCTTGTTAATTGATTTAACAAAACCTGCATAATTAAATAACAAGATACAATGCTTTACAAATCAGGGAAATGTCAATAACTGTGGATAGAAACATACTATACAAGTACAGCTCCGGACAGATCAAGGGTCCACACTCCATCCACCAGCGACTTGGTTTGTTCCTCGTCGGATCTGGTAACAGTTGCAGGTGGAAGGAGAGGGGATGTTAGTGGGAGAGGAGGAGAGAAATGTGGGCGGGGCTATATAGGAGGTAATGTAGAGAAGACGTGTATCAGGAGGAATGAATGAAGCATACACTGTGAACGGTATCGAATCACCAATAGTATAAAGCAGGGTTCTTCAAACTTTTTCAGTCATGACCCAGTTTTTACTATGACAACATTCTCGCGACCCATACAGAAAGATCTTTTACAAATGACCAGAATTATCAACCTAAGAAAATACAAGGCCAGAAACTGAAACGCAATAATTATGATAAAAAGGCATTCTAACCAGAATTATAAACACTGCCTCACCTACTCCTCCCTCTCTCTCTCTCTCATTCTCTCTCAAGAAGGCTAATATTTGTGCAATGATTTTGTTTTATTGATAATTAAATATATGAATATTCGATTATAATAATATGTTAGGTGGATTCATGTATGAACTTCATATTTATTTTATTGTCACGAACATTATTATTCTATTTTATTCATGTATTTAATTTTGTGAGCCTGCGACCCAGTTTGGAGGAATTCGGGACCCGTAATTTGAAGAACCCTTTTTTAAAGAAGTGCATACTGCATTAACGTAGGTGGATATAGGAGAGAAGAAATGTGATGATTTGAGGCAAGGGTGAGGAGGAAGAGGGTAAGAAAAATGAAGGTGATTAGTTGAAAAGTAATAACAAACATATATAATTAGAATATCTGTTACATTATATCATTTAAATAAAGGCACCGTCTTTTGTTCACCATCGTAGTGGGATAGACTAGTGAATATATATTATCCTTTGGATATTAGACAGCTATCCCTGTTTTCCTTTTATCCCTCGTGCTTGCCCCGTAGGGGAGTATTGCCTGTAATGCTGTGGGCAATACTTTAAGGGTTTTGGCGCCCCTTCGGCCCCAGCCACTAGCTTTTAGTTCTTCAACTATCTCTCTTGTCTTTCTATTTCCTTCCTGCTTGCTGTCTCACCTCTCTATCACCGTTTTCTGGCGCTATATGACCTCGCTGTTGCGGCGCTTAATATCAATCAATCAATCAACCTCTACATATTGAGAACCAAAATGCGATCAACAACATAATCTCAGCCGTAGTTTTTCGAATCATATAATTGGACTATAAGTGATAAGGGAGAAAGGCCTATGTCATTAAAACTTTTTAAGAACGAATGAGAAGGTTAAAAATATGAGAAAGAAAAGATAAACGGTAAGAAAGGAGGGAAGGGCAAGCGAGAGAGGGATTAGACAGTAGGGAGGATGTGTAAGGTTGCCAGTTACTTGAGAGATACTGTAATATATATAGCCTATGCATAAAATTAGACCAAGTTTATTGAAAACGCCATATAGCGGCGTCTATTTAAGTTTAACATCGATTATTTTTAAGGAAATGCATTGTTTAGAAGAAAAAATCCTGGTAAATATATTAATGAATTTATTGACAAATATGATTATTAAAAAAGTTAGAAAATTAAACCGTCTTTTGCCGAAAAGAAAAAAAAACAGCTGGGCTTGGGAGAAGGTGATAAATAGGGTGGACTACTAGCACAAGGGATTTGATTGATATTAGGTAGCGCAACAGCGAGGTCAAATAGCACCAGTAAAAGGTGATAGAGAGGTGAGACAGCAAGCAGGAAGGAAATAGAAAGACAAGAGAGATAGTTCAAGAACTAAAAGCTAGTGGCTGGGGCCGAAGGGGCGCCAAAACCCTTAAAGTATTGCCCACAGCATTACAGGCAATACTCCCCTACGGGGCAAGCACGAGGGATAAAAGGAAAACAGGGATAGCTGTCTAATATCCAAAGGATAATATATATTCACTAGTCTATCCCACTACGATGGTGAACAAAAGACAGTGCCTTTATTTAAAGGATTTAATGTAACAGATATTCTAATTATATTTGTTTGTTATTACTTTTCAACTAATCACCTTCATTTTTCTTACCCTCTTCCCCCTCACCCTCGCCTCAAATCATCACATTTCTTCTCTCCTATATCCACCTACGTTAATGCAGTATGCACTTCTTTAAAAAAGGGTTCTTCAAATTACGGGTCCCGAATTCCTCCAAACTGGGTCGCAAGCTCACAAAAATAAATACATGAATAAAATAGAATAATAATGTTCGTGACAATAAAATAAATATGAAGTTCATACATGAATCCACCTAACATATTTTTATAATCGAATATTCATATATTTAATTATCAATAAAACAAAATCATTGCACAAATAATAGCCTTCTTGAGAGAGAATGAGAGGGAGGGGTAGGTGAGGCAGTGTTTATAATTCTGGTTAGAATGCCTTTTTATCATAATTATTGCGTTTCAGTTTCTGGCCTTGTATTTTCTTAGGTTGATAATTCTGGTCATAGTAAAAACTGGGTCATGACTGAAAAAGTTTGAGGAACCCTGCTTTATACTATTGGTGATTCGATACCGTTCACAGTGTATGCTTCATTCATTCCTCCTGACACACGTCTTCTCTACATTATATATAGCCCCGCCCACATTTCTCTCCTCCTCTCCCACTAACATCCCCCCTCCCTCCACCTGCAACTGTTACCAGATCCGACGAGGAACAAACCAAGTCGCTGGTGGATGGGGTGTGGACCCTTGATCTGTCTGGAGCTGTACGTACGGGAGTTCAAAGCGCAGAGCTATCTATACACATAGAGTGATCGCCTGTGGTGACACTCCTCCCCTATCTAATAACACAGGGTCGATCGCTCTATGTTTGTAGCTCTGTGGTAAAAACATTACGAACTGAAACATGATTGAAAAAAAAACAGTAAAATAAAAAAGTCTGAAAAAAAATTACGAACTGAAATAAATAATTGAAAAAAACAGTAAAATAAAAAACAGGCTGAAAAAACAACAAAATTAACAGAGAACGAAATGAACAGAGAACGAAAGACAAAATTTAACAAAGAGATACATAGACAGACAGACAGACAAAAAAAAAAAAAAAAAAAAACTGCTACGGACACCAAAACGAGAAAATTAAAATAATAGCACCACCACAACACCCACACAAGAAACTACTGAAATAATACCCACATCAGAGATAATACCACAAAGACAACAACAACAACACCAAGGAAATCATACCCATACCAGAGATAATACCGCCAAGACAACAACAACAACAACACCAACACCAAGAAAATCATACCCATACCAGAGATAATACCACCAAGACAACAACAACAACAACATCACCAAGAAAATCATACCCATACCAGAGATAATACCGCCAAGACAACAACAACAACAACAACAACAACACCAACACCAAGAAAATCATACCCATACCAGAGATAATACCACCAAGACAACAACAACAACAACAACAACAACAACACCAAGAAAATCATACCCATACCAGAGATAATACCACCAAGACAACAACAACAACAACAACAACAACACCAACACCAAGGAAATCATACCCATACCAGAGATAATACCACCAAGACAACAACAACAACAACAACAACACCAAGGAAATCGTACTGTACCAGTTCTGAAGGCTTGAACTCTGGGCAGAAACTGGTAACTTACTTGTGTGTAATTTCTTGGAGTCGTTGTTGTAGTAGTTGTTTTTGTTGTATTAGGTAACGTGGAAGACGGGGTGCTTTCTTAGGTTTTCTTAGGCAATTGACTTCACAAGTTTCTTAAGGCTTAATTTATTAATATATACTTATATCTATACAGGGAATTATAATGATGTGCCTTGTCTTATTTGTATGGTCTCTCTTTGTGGAGACAAGTGTATAGCCCTGGGAGTCAGTGTTAAGTATCCTACCTATTAGTTAAACTTCACTGCTTAAATACATTCTCTACTGGAGTTGACAGCTGTGTCTGGATACAATATTACCAACTTGATGGTTATGATTTACTGTGGGTTACCTGTGGCCATGTGGTAGGATGAATCACGTGGGACTATGGTCACGAGGTTTTGAGTCATGCCTCATGTAGCTGAAAGGACCCTTGCTCCTATCTCCAGGTACCTATACTGATAAATAGTTTGTGATACCTGGTTATCTTACTGTCTATCTATTGGTTATTTATTTAATGCCGGTTCTGGGCAGGTAGTCTGGTTAGCTGACCCTAGCTAATCTTATCATTTACCTGCCTTGCCTCTTGGAGCCGTACATCGCTCGAGCCAGCTGCCAAATCTGTCCCAGATTAGAACTTTATTGTGGGAACAAATTTTACAATACTTGGTATATCCAAGGATGATTCATCCAGAGGAAAAGGACAGAGGAGCTAGGAAATTAACAATCAATACTTAAATATTAATACAAAATAGACATCCAAGACATAGGCACACCATATGCTTAAAATTAACATTACCGGTAATACATAAATATAAATACATTGGTACATAAAGAAATTATCTTAAAATTAATGTGTTTAGCTAGGTGCATGTCATTGTGTGTATATAAGCTAACCTATGCTAAAGATTCACATATTAATGAGGGGGGGAGCCGTGTTGCTATGTTGTGGCTTTGAAATAACAGTCTTATCCTTTTCAAGACAAGAGCATTCAGTATACGTCGATAGTGCTTACTTATACAAATACAAAAATAGTATTTTAGACTGTCTTATACAATACATAAATATTATAGTACATGCCAGAAAGATAAGACATGGGATAATAAACATTGGTACCAAGTTTTATTTTGATCACTATGTGGAGGAATCCATTGATATACTAAGGATGTTTGAATCCTAGTCTCATTGAGTAACTTAATAGTTTCATTTTTCCTGAAACAACTGTTAATGAATTAGGAGATGTTAAACAAGTCGACATTAAATTAAATATGTTGAAAGGTGGAAGAGTGTGTGTTATGTTTTCACGCAATTTATGTTTATGAGGCAAGATAACGATTTCCTTGGATCGTATTTCCTATGAGTCTGCTTCTTTATAGTAGCCTTAAACCATACCATGTGTAGGGTGATTAGGGCAAATTAGTGTTAATTGTGTATCAGCAGGTAAGTATAGATAGTGGAAATTAAAAAATGATGATGAAAGAGAGTTTGATTAGTAATAGATATGAATGTACATGCATATAGTGTGTGATTAGTATTATTTTGATTCCAAGCAAGTGGAGATTTTGCATCATGTGGAGACTTAAATGCAAATAAATATGCAAAGAAATATGCAAGACAAACATATAAATGAAGATATGCAACATGGCACTTGAGGAGTTGTGTGTCACTGATGACATCATCACTACATATAATACTTATTGGATGAAAATCGAATATTAAAGGATTACTTACATTGTCATTGGGAATTGTTGAAGTGCGTTGCTTGTGAATAACATTTTACCTTTTATGGGAATAATAATAAGTATATGATTTTGTATTAAAATACTACGCATGACTATATAATAATATTTCAAATAGGTGCATGAAGATAATAAGTAAGATGGTATTTCATCATTGACTGTGCCATTACATTTCGTAGCTATTGGAGTGGTAAAATTGTGAGTTGATCTTACCTTACTCGCAGTAAATACTCTCTCAATAAATAGTTGTCATTCCTCTCTAAGTTCCTCACCTGCTATCATTTTCCAGCTAACTCACAGAAATAAATAGAAGCCTAAAAATATGATGTGATTATTTCATATATGTAGTTCTTTTCATTCGTTGCTCATGTAAACTATATAAATCGTATTTAATTTCTGTGCAATGATTTGCACTCTAATACAGTATATACCTGTTACTCTATCTTACCTTGATTTGCAACGACTTGTCCCGCAATATTTTATTAATGGGATAATGCTTGTATACCACTGGCTAAGCAGTACCAAATAATGCTCATGAAATTTCACTTAAAAATTTTCTAAATCACACTCTGGGCTGTGATGATGGCTCTAAGCCATTATATATTTTTTTTTTTTTGTATAATAAGCGAGCAATATTACCTGAGTCGTTGAATCCATTCCTAGGGCGCCCAATAGTGAAAGGACAGTATAGAATATAATGCATGTAAATAGGTAAATTCATTTGTGTGATACCTGTCACAGAAAACTAGTGTATCATTAAATACCTTATTTGTACCCACTGCTCAATGGCAGAAAAATTATGTAATAATTCATATATATCCTGTAAAGAAATAGTGATCATATCGTTCATCACTAATATTTTATTTATTTTCTTTTTCTTTTCAACTGTTTGATAGAATTGTAAACGAGAGCTCTCGGATTAAAGACGTCATCTTTATCTGCGTTCTGTACTTCGTCGGAGCTTGTAGCCGCCGCGAGTACAGACATGAAAACCGTTATATAGGTTGATCTGGGCCACATTTGTAAGAAGAAATATTATTTTTCATTGGAAACCGATCGGAGTTTTTGTTTGTAATTGTTTATTTTATTACCATCAATAGTAGGGATAATATTACGAGGAAGAGGACATTGTTGCTGTTGCAGAGATATTGATTGGTTTTATTTTGGATGTTAAGTTTTTGCGCGCATTTTACCAATTTTTTTTTCTGTTTACATAAACAATATCATCCGCCTGGTAAAATTATTCTTTATTATAAGGTTAGCCTACTAAAGACATGACTGTGTGAAGTTCGATCGGGTACCCATTATGTCGGCGATTACGCATTTTTTTTTTTTTTTTTTTTTTATCAAGCCTATAATTTGTTTTGTTATGACGGCGATCACGCATTTTCCCTGCAAGCCGATAAATTGCTTTGTTATGTCGGCGATCACGCATTTTCCTTGCAAGCCGATAAATTGCTTTGTTATGTCGGCGATCACGCATTTTTCTTGCAAGCCGATAAATTGCTTTGTTCATTCTGATGAAATTGTGGAAATGCAACTCACCGTTGTTCAGCATAGTTGTCCATGTTGTCATGGCTTCTTCGTGGCAATTGTTATATCATATGAAAGACGTATCCATACGCCATATAGTATTTCATGTGGAGTTTTTCCTTTTATTTCCGTATTTTGTAGTGTTTATTGACCGTCATATAAATGCAGTCTTCCCATGTGGAGGGATTTTCATTGTTACTGTGCCACGAAGTACTTCCAGTAGTTTTACGGTTTTGCCGTTTTGTTAACCCATTAGATGCTGGGAATATGTTAATACAAACGTTTGCTTAATGTCGTAGAAATCAGATATCTTTTATAATATCGGAACATGTATATGGGCATATTAATTTGGTTTTAGATATATGTGCACTTACCTTTGCGGTTTTTATCATAGTGGTGCCGCCACCAAATATCTAGAAAATGGTTAACCATAGGTAAAAACTTATCTGTGTCCTGATTCTAAATTGGTAAGGAAAGTAGATCTATTCCTACTAGGTCTCATGATTCGTCCAGGATTAGGGATTCCCGTCATGGAACAGAGGTCCAAATGTATGGCCTTGATTTGTATTGTATGTTTTGCACTGCGCAATATATGTGTTTCATCATCTACCCTTAGTTTATGTTAATAGTATATTGTATGGAGTGGGTTAAGTACCTACCTCTATCCGGATGTCCTATTGCCTTATGATATAAGGGTAATTAATACTGAGGGAATTATTATTCGTTGTATCACATATGTGATTGGTTTGTACGTCACGTTTCCTTAATTTTCTGTAAATAATATCATCATGAAGGGAAAAGATATTTAAGTGACTGGGTAATTATGGTCCATTATTTTCCATCCTCAGGGTTTAATGAATATCTTATTACGTTCATCATATAATCCGTTTGCTAATGTTTAGGAACCATAATAATGTCAAAGTCCATGGGTGTCCTCGGAACTAAAAGGACAAGATGACTGTTTAAGGGATCTGCTACTTTATTTAATCGTCCTGGAAGGTAGTTAATAGCAATATGCGGGAGAAATTCCTGAATTGTTAGATATTATCTGGCTAATTTTCCCGTTAGGGTTTGAGGTTATAGTAAGCCAAGGATCGTTTGATAATTCGCGAAAACTTGTAAAGGATAGCCTAATACGTTTTCTCTAAAAGTACGAATTGCCCATAAAATTGCTTAAATTTCCTGTTTTGTTACAGAGTAACGAGTTCCCTGCGCATTTAATATTCTCTAAGCATAAGCACATACCTAACATAGATCCATAGCTATCTCTTACATAAGTGCAGCGCCTAAGCCTACTGAAGAAGCATTTGTACACGTGATATAAGTTAATGAGTATTTGGGAATGCAAAAATTGGAGCTGACATTACTTAACCTTTAATAATTCAAAGCTCAGCTATTTCTCTGGCATCCATACAAATCTGTATCTTTCTTGAGGGGATTATTTAGGGGTTTAACTACTTGGGAAAAATTCTTTACAAGGATTCTATATAAGAACATAAACCCAAGAATGATTTTACGTTAGTAACATTTATTTGGAATAGGGAATACTTTCATTGCTCGTATTTTATCAGATTGTGTATGGAGCACAGTGGCGGTTAATGTATAACCTAAAATGATAATTTTCTGGTAAGAAAATGACACAGAGGCATTTAAAGTTTGAGGCCTACCTAATGTAATCTCTGGATAAGCTTCTTTATTGTTACTTATTATGAATGTACTTCTATAGAAAAATAATCAAATCGTTGAGATTAACGATGACTACGTTATTAATAACGCCAATACGCAAATTGACCATATGCTGAAATATGGATGAAACATTACATAACCCAAATGGTCTACGAATGTATTCATAATAACCATGGGAAGTATTAAATGTTGTAATGGGTTGACTTTTATCATCTAATGCTACTTGCCAGTTTCCACTGACCAAGTTTAAGGTGGAGAATATCATAGGCTTTGATTTACCAATGTTAGACAAAACATCTTAAAGGAGGGAGGGGATATTTATCTTTAATTGTAGCATTATTTATTTGTCTGTAATCAATTACTGGCGTAAATTCACCATTATTATTGAAACCAAAAACATTGGGCTGTTAAAATGGGAGTTAGAATTCTTAATAATGCCTTCATCCATCATTTCATTTAATATTTCGTTTACAACTTTCTGCCTACTATGAGGTACGGTAGTCTATATGCTCGAATAAATGGGTTGAGGGTATGTTAGTGTAATGGCATGCTTTATAATGTTGGTTCATCCTAAGGATTCACCAAGTAGGGCAATCGCATTCAATATGTGGCTAGTATGGTGATGAGATTATCACGATAAAGTGGAAATTCGCGTCCACTGACAAAAATTTCTAAGTTGTTCCCCTATGTGACTATCAATTTATATCCCTCGGTAAGAACCGATACAATATTTCCTTGTGGTATTGGTCTAACTTCCATCTGTACAGATCACATAGATATGTTCCTTTCTTTACATGCATATTGGTAGATGATTTATTAATATCAGTGATATTTTCACTGTTTACATTGGTTAAAGTAAATTAATCCCTGATTATATATTATTTTACTAGTTCTATTGAGAATAGAACGGTAGTTTGTGGCTGTACATGAGATGGAAGATTTACCTTCAATTTATGGACGAAATTTGGAGTTAATATAATATTATATGCAGCAGTGGCCTTTATGATAATGGAGTCGTTTCCCTCAATTTCAATACGTATAGGGTTAACATTACATGGACTTATATATTGGCCTGGACAATCCTGTATTGGAATACATTAATTCCCAAAATGTATTATTTTATATTTAGGGTTTATTATTATGGTTTGTTTGATAAGGTATGATAAACCTAGTTTATAATTTCGTATTATATAGAATTCAATTTGTATATGGTTAGTTCCCTTGTCTAACCGTACAGGAAGGGTTAGTGTCCCTAATACCTGTAATTTATTGCCTGTCATGGTTGACAATTCTATGTCACCTGTTCAATCTTGGTTTATAAATGCCGCTGTGGACCTAATTTGCTCAATATGTTAAAGGAATTATCCGATAACAAGGAAACTGTCGCGCCTGTGTCTATCATTAAGTGGGTGTTACTATGTGATACTAGGACAGGGAATTATAGTATATTAACGGTAAATGCGACGACAGGGCCTACAGTTTTATTTTCAGGACGTTTTAATATTGTGGCGGTCTCGTTTCATACATCATATTTTGATTGTGCAAGTCCCATTTCATTCTGTTAAGGATCATGCATTCATCTAAGGAATGCGACTTTGATTCATGTAAATGACTGTATTTATTATTACTTTTCCCTTGATCATTTCCTTTAGTATTATGTAAGTAATAACAATCACTGGTAATATTATTATTTCCATTACAGTGTTTGCAACGTTTTCCCTGTGATTCCCTTTGAGTAGGTGTGGCATCAAAATAAAAATTCTTCGTCCCCATGGATTGAGTAATCTGTAATTCACGATGTATGATACGAGATTCCTTCGAATTTAAAGCTAGAGACCCTGATATTGCAAGTGCTTTTGCTGGTTCACTTGTATTTATGTTGTCTGCCTTTGTTTTAATCATTCTCTGAACCCATGATAATGAATTATGTAGTTTACCATCCCCAAAAACATCAATAAGTGACTGTCTGAATGTAGCATATGACGTTAAATTCTCTGGATCAGAAAAAGCACTTGTAGTTATCATATAGCTGGCTGGACTATCTGGTGCAATATTTTCTCTCACGAATCTTATCTTATGTAAGTCCTGCTCTATATTAGTTTGGTTAAACACATCCTCCAAATGACGCAAGAAGAGATGAATCCCATATCTTGGATTATCTCCCGTATAATACTTTAAATACTTGTGGGTGGGTAAGCTTGTCATTGTATGCATAGAAGAGGTAGTGGGGTTAGAAGAAGTTGTATGAAGAGCAGAGACAGTAGGAGATTGTGGAGGAGTAGCCATTGTTGGAGAAAATACAGACAGGTTAATATAGTATACCAGAACAAGTCGTTAATGGGGTTATGGTTGGAGAAACAGAAGAATGTATTTCGAATGTGTGGGCACCACAAACGAGGCTTAGGGAGGCAGGGAAATCTAGCTTGGAGACTAATGAATCATTATCAGGGATATTCGAAGTTAGTTATGATACCTTTGGAGTAATGGGGGAGAATATCTTTACCTTTGTTGTAATTTGGCACTTCTTTTCTTTCTTTCTGGGCTGTAATTGAGGAACCTAATCTATTCTAACATGTTCGTGGACAAGTGAAAAATAATGTAATGTAACATGTAATGTGTACCTACTTTTAGTTGACTCTAGTTGCAACGACGATGTGGTGAAGAGGCGACGTCGGTGGAGAGGCGAAGCGATTATTAGTTAGCTCGCACACTAACACACTAACAGTCGTTATTGGAGTGAAGATGATGAACGTTGACTTGCCTTTACGAGAGCATTTACGTAACAAGGCGTCAGCGTGGAGGTGATGGAGGTCGTGGCGTTGTCCTGACGAGAGACGCAGGGACGCCGATATGGTAGTGATGAAGTGATGATTGTTTGTTGTGAAGTAGATGAGGACCCCTTGTAGGTCAGTTGCAGTTATGTTGAAGCAAGTGCCTCTTGTAGGTGAAGAATTTGTGGTTTATCTCCCTCGTTAGAGGTCGTAAGATTATACCCACAGAAGAAATTACTTGAGAGAATTTACAAGTAGATTCCTTCAACTTGTCCTTGAACAATGTTAGTCACTGTACTCCCGTGAAGTCTATACCTTGCAATTTGCCTTATTGCAAAAACACCGCTGCCATCAAATGTACCAGTTCTGAAGGCTTGAACTCTGGGCAGAAACTGGTAACTTACTTGTGTGTAATTTCTTGGAGTCGTTGTTGTAGTAGTTGTTTTTGTTGTATTAGGTAACGTGGAAGACGGGGTGCTTTCTTAGGTTTTCTTAGGCAATTGACTTCACAAGTTTCTTAAGGCTTAATTTATTAATATATACTTATATCTATACAGGGAATTATAATGATGTGCCTTGTCTTATTTGTATGGTCTCTCTTTGTGGAGACAAGTGTATAGCCCTGGGAGTCAGTGTTAAGTATCCTACCTATTAGTTAAACTTCACTGCTTAAATACATTCTCTACTGGAGTTGACAGCTGTGTCTGGATACAATATTACCAACTTGATGGTTATGATTTACTGTGGGTTACCTGTGGCCATGTGGTAGGATGAATCACGTGGGACTATGGTCACGAGGTTTTGAGTCATGCCTCATGTAGTTGAAAGGACCCTTGCTCCTATCTCCAGGTACCTATACTGATAAATAGTTTGTGATACCTGGTTATCTTACTGTCTATCTATTGGTTATTTATTTAATGCCGGTTCTGGGCAGGTAGTCTGGTTAGCTGAACCTAGCTAATCTTATCATTTACCTGCCTTGCCTCTTGGAGCCGTACATCGCTCGAGCCAGCTGCCAAATCTGTCCCAGATTAGAACTTTATTGTGGGAACAAATTTTACAATACTTGGTATATCCAAGGATGATTCATCCAGAGGAAAAGGACAGAGGAGCTAGGAAATTAACAATCAATACTTAAATATTAATACAAAATAGACATCCAAGACATAGGCACACCATATGCTTAAAATTAACATTACCGGTAATACATAAATATAAATACATTGGTACATAAAGAAATTATCTTAAAATTAATGTGTTTAGCTAGGTGCATGTCATTGTGTGTATATAAGCTAACCTATGCTAAAGATTCACATATTAATGAGGGGGGGAGCCGTGTTGCTATGTTGTGGCTTTGAAATAACAGTCTTATCCTTTTCAAGACAAGAGCATTCAGTATACGTCGATAGTGCTTACTTATACAAATACAAAAATAGTATTTTAGACTGTCTTATACAATACATAAATATTATAGTACATGCCAGAAAGATAAGACATGGGATAATAAACATTGGTACCAAGTTTTATTTTGATCACTATGTGGAGGAATCCATTGATATACTAAGGATGTTTGAATCCTAGTCTCATTGAGTAACTTAATAGTTTCATTTTTCCTGAAACAACTGTTAATGAATTAGGAGATGTTAAACAAGTCGACATTAAATTAAATATGTTGAAAGGTGGAAGAGTGTGTGTTATGTTTTCAAGCAATTTATGTTTATGAGGCAAGATAACGATTTCCTTGGATCGTATTTCCTATGAGTCTGCTTCTTTATAGTAGCCTTAAACCATACCATGTGTAGGGTGATTAGGGCAAATTAGTGTTAATTGTGTATCAGCAGGTAAGTATAGATAGTGGAAATTAAAAAATGATGATGAAAGAGAGTTTGATTAGTAATAGATATGAATGTACATGCATATAGTGTGTGATTAGTATTATTTTGATTCCAAGCAAGTGGAGATTTTGCATCATGTGGAGACTTAAATGCAAATAAATATGCAAAGAAATATGCAAGACAAACATTTAAATGAAGATATGCAACATGGCACTTGAGGAGTTGTGTGTCACTGATGACATCATCACTACATATAATACTTATTGGATGAAAATCGAATATTAAAGGATTACTTACATTGTCATTGGGAATTGTTGAAGTGCGTTGCTTGTGAATAACATTTTACCTTTTATGGGAATAATAATAAGTATATGATTTTGTATTAAAATACTACGCATGACTATATAATAATATTTCAAATAGGTGCATGAAGATAATAAGTAAGATGGTATTTCATCATTGACTGTGCCATTACATTTCGTAGCTATTGGAGTGGTAAAATTGTGAGTTGATCTTACCTTACTCGCAGTAAATACTCTCTCAATAAATAGTTGTCATTCCTCTCTAAGTTCCTCACCTGCTATCATTTTCCAGCTAACTCACAGAAATAAATAGAAGCCTAAAAATATGATGTGATTATTTCATATATGTAGTTCTTTTCATTCGTTGCTCATGTAAACTATATAAATCGTATTTAATTTCTGTGCAATGATTTGCACTCTAATACAGTATATACCTGTTACTCTATCTTACCTTGATTTGCAACGACTTGTCCCGCAATATTTTATTAATGGGATAATGCTTGTATACCACTGGCTAAGCAGTACCAAATAATGCTCATGAAATTTCACTTAAAAATTTTCTAAATCACACTCTGGGCTGTGATGATGGCTCTAAGCCATTATATATATATATTTTTTTTGTATAATAAGCGAGCAATATTACCTGAGTCGTTGAATCCATTCCTAGGGCGCCCAATAGTGAAAGGACAGTATAGAATATAATGCATGTAAATAGGTAAATTCATTTGTGTGATACCTGTCACAGAAAACTAGTGTATCATTAAATACCTTATTTGTACCCACTGCTCAATGGCAGAAAAATTATGTAATAATTCATATATATCCTGTAAAGAAATAGTGATCATATCGTTCATCACTAATATTTTATTTATTTTCTTTTTCTTTTCAACTGTTTGATAGAATTGTAAACGAGAGCTCTCGGATTAAAGACGTCATCTTTATCTGCGTTCTGTACTTCGTCGGAGCTTGTAGCCGCCGCGAGTACAGACATGAAAACCGTTATATAGGTTGATCTGGGCCACATTTGTAAGAAGAAATATTATTTTTCATTGGAAACCGATCGGAGTTTTTGTTTGTAATTGTTTATTTTATTACCATCAATAGTAGGGATAATATTACGAGGAAGAGGACATTGTTGCTGTTGCAGAGATATTGATTGGTTTTATTTTGGATGTTAAGTTTTTGCGCGCATTTTACCAATTTTTTTTTCTGTTTACATAAACAATATCATCCGCCTGGTAAAATTATTCTTTATTATAAGGTTAGCCTACTAAAGACATGACTGTGTGAAGTTCGATCGGGTACCCATTATGTCGGCGATTACGCATTTTTTTTTTTTTTTTTTTTTTATCAAGCCTATAATTTGTTTTGTTATGACGGCGATCACGCATTTTCCCTGCAAGCCGATAAATTGCTTTGTTATGTCGGCGATCACGCATTTTCCTTGCAAGCCGATAAATTGCTTTGTTATGTCGGCGATCACGCATTTTTCTTGCAAGCCGATAAATTGCTTTGTTCATTCTGATGAAATTGTGGAAATGCAACTCACCGTTGTTCAGCATAGTTGTCCATGTTGTCATGGCTTCTTCGTGGCAATTGTTATATCATATGAAAGACGTATCCATACGCCATATAGTATTTCATGTGGAGTTTTTCCTTTTATTTCCGTATTTTGTAGTGTTTATTGACCGTCATATAAATGCAGTCTTCCCATGTGGAGGGATTTTCATTGTTACTGTGCCACGAAGTACTTCCAGTAGTTTTACGGTTTTGCCGTTTTGTTAACCCATTAGATGCTGGGAATATGTTAATACAAACGTTTGCTTAATGTCGTAGAAATCAGATATCTTTTATAATATCGGGACATGTATATGGGCATATTAATTTGGTTTTAGATATATGTGCACTTACCTTTGCGGTTTTTATCATAGTGGTGCCGCCACCAAATATCTAGAAAATGGTTAACCATAGGTAAAAACTTATCTGTGTCCTGATTCTAAATTGGTAAGGAAAGTAGATCTATTCCTACTAGGTCTCATGATTCGTCCAGGATTAGGGATTCCCGTCATGGAACAGAGGTCCAAATGTATGGCCTTGATTTGTATTGTATGTTTTGCACTGCGCAATATATGTGTTTCATCATCTACCCTTAGTTTATGTTAATAGTATATTGTATGGAGTGGTTTTAGTAACTACCTCTATCCGGATGTCCTATTGCCTTATGATATAAGGGTAATTAATACTGAGGGAATTATTATTCGTTGTATCACATATGTGATTGGTTTGTACGTCACGTTTCCTTAATTTTCTGTAAATAGTATCATCATGAAGGGAAAAGATATTTAAGTGACTGGGTAATTATGGTCCATTATTTTCCATCCTCAGGGTTTAATGAATATCTTATTACGTTCATCATATAATCCGTTTGCTAATGTTTAGGAACCATAATAATGTCAAAGTCCATGGGTGTCCTCGGAACTAAAAGGACAAGATGACTGTTTAAGGGATCTGCTACTTTATTTAATCGTCCTGGAAGGTAGTTAATAGCAATATGCGGGAGAAATTCCTGAATTGTTAGATATTATCTGGCTAATTTTCCCGTTAGGGTTTGAGGTTATAGTAAGCCAAGGATCGTTTGATAATTCGCGAAAACTTGTAAAGGATAGCCTAATACGATTTCTCTAAAAGTACGAATTGCCCATAAAATTGCTTAAATTTCCTGTTTTGTTACAGAGTAACGAGTTCCCTGCGCATTTAATATTCTCTAAGCATAAGCACATACCTAACATAGATCCATAGCTATCTCTTACATAAGTGCAGCGCCTAAGCCTACTGAAGAAGCATTTGTACACGTGATATAAGTTAATGAGTATTTGGGAATGCAAAAATTGGAGCTGACATTACTTAACCTTTAATAATTCAAAGCTCAGCTATTTCTCTGGCATCCATACAAATCTGTATCTTTCTTGAGGGGATTATTTAGGGGTTTAACTACTTGGGAAAAATTCTTTACAAGGATTCTATATAAGAACATAAACCCAAGAATGATTTTACGTTAGTAACATTTATTTGGAATAGGGAATACTTTCATTGCTCGTATTTTATCAGATTGTGTATGGAGCACAGTGGCGGTTAATGTATAACCTAAAATGATAATTTTCTGGTAAGAAAATGACACAGAGGCATTTAAAGTTTGAGGCCTACCTAATGTAATCTCTGGATAAGCTTCTTTATTGTTACTTATTATGAATGTACTTCTATAGAAAAATAATCAAATCGTTGAGATTAACGATGACTACGTTATTAATAACGCCAATACGCAAATTGACCATATGCTGAAATATGGATGAAACATTACATAACCCAAATGGTCTACGAATGTATTCATAATAACCATGGGAAGTATTAAATGTTGTAATGGGTTGACTTTTATCATCTAATGCTACTTGCCAGTTTCCACTGACCAAGTTTAAGGTGGAGAATATCATAGGCTTTGATTTACCAATGTTAGACAAAACATCTTAAAGGAGGGAGGGGATATTTATCTTTAATTGTAGCATTATTTATTTGTCTGTAATCAATTACTGGCGTAAATTCACCATTATTATTGAAACCAAAAACATTGGGCTGTTAAAATGGGAGTTAGAATTCTTAATAATGCCTTCATCCATCATTTCATTTAATATTTCGTTTACAACTTTCTGCCTACTATGAGGTACGGTAGTCTATATGCTCGAATAAATGGGTTGAGGGTATGTTAGTGTAATGGCATGCTTTATAATGTTGGTTCATCCTAAGGATTCACCAAGTAGGGCAATCGCATTCAGTATGTGGCTAGTATGGTGATGAGATTATCACGATAAAGTGGAAATTCGCGTCCACTGACAAAAATTTCTAAGTTGTTCCCTTATGTGACTATCAATTTATATCCCTCGGTAAGAACCGATACAATATTT
This sequence comes from Petrolisthes cinctipes, assembly GCA_033782935.1. Classification (NCBI taxonomy): domain Eukaryota; kingdom Metazoa; phylum Arthropoda; class Malacostraca; order Decapoda; family Porcellanidae; genus Petrolisthes; species Petrolisthes cinctipes. Next base: position 89,872 of record JAWQEG010003158.1, read on the forward strand.
CCTTGTGGTATTGGTCTAACTTCCATCTGTACAGATCACATAGATATGTTCCTTTCTTTACATGCATATTGGTAAATGATTTATTAATATCAGTGATATTTTCACTGTTTACATTGGTTAAAGTAAATTAATCCCTGATTATATATTATTTTACTAGTTCTATTGAGAATAGAACGGTAGTTTGTGGCTGTACATGAGATGGAAGATTTACCTTCAATTTATGGATGAAATTTGGAGTTAATATAATATTATATGCAGCAGTGGCCTTTATGATAATGGAGTCGTTTCCCTCAATTTCAATACGTATAGGGTTAACATTACATGGACTTATATATTGGCCTGGACAATCCTGTATTGGAATACATTAATTCCCAAAATGTATTATTTTATATTTAGGGTTTATTATTATGGTTTGTTTGATAAGGTATGATAAACCTAGTTTATAATTTCGTATTATATAGAATTCAATTTGTATATGGTTAGTTCCCTTGTCTAACCGTACAGGAAGGGTTAGTGTCCCTAATACCTGTAATTTATTGCCTGTCATGGTTGACAATTCTATGTCACCTGTTCAATCTTGGTTTATAAATGCCGCTGTGGACCTAATTTGCTCAATATGTTAAAGGAATTATCCGATAACAAGGAAACTGTCGCGCCTGTGTCTATCATTAAGTGGGTGTTACTATGTGATACTAGGACAGGGAATTATAGTATATTAACGGTAAATGCGACGACAGGGCCTACAGTTTTATTTTCAGGACGTTTTAATATTGTGGCGGTCTCGTTTCATACATCATATTTTGATTGTGCAAGTCCCATTTCATTCTGTTAAGGATCATGCATTCATCTAAGGAATGCGACTTTGATTCATGTAAATGACTGTATTTATTATTACTTTTCCCTTGATCATTTCCTTTAGTATTATGTAAGTAATAACAATCACTGGTAATATTATTATTTCCGTTACAGTGTTTGCAACGTTTTCCCTGTGATTCCCTTTGAGTAGGTGTGGCATCAAAATAAAAATTCTTCGTCCCCATGGATTGAGTAATCTGTAATTCACGATGTATGATACGAGATTCCTTCGAATTTAAAGCTAGAGACCCTGATATTGCAAGTGCTTTTGCTGGTTCACTTGTATTTATGTTGTCTGCATTTGTTTTAATCATTCTCTGAACCCATGATAATGAATTATGTAGTTTACCATCCCCAAAAACATCAATAAGTGACTGTCTGAATGTAGCATATGACGTTAAATTCTCTGGATCAGAAAAAGCACTTGTAGTTATCATATAGCTGGCTGGACTATCTGGTGCAATATTTTCTCTCACGAATCTTATCTTATGTAAGTCCTGCTCTATATTAGTTTGGTTAAACACATCCTCCAAATGACGCAAGAAGAGATGAATCCCATATCTTGGATTATCTCCCGTATAATACTTTAAATACTTGTGGGTGGGTAAGCTTGTCATTGTATGCATAGAAGAGGTAGTGGGGTTAGAAGAAGTTGTATGAAGAGCAGAGACAGTAGGAGATTGTGGAGGAGTAGCCATTGTTGGAGAAAATACAGACAGGTTAATATAGTATACCAGAACAAGTCGTTAATGGGGTTATGGTTGGAGAAACAGAAGAATGTATTTCGAATGTGTGGGCACCACAAACGAGGCTTAGGGAGGCAGGGAAATCTAGCTTGGAGACTAATGAATCATTATCAGGGATATTCGAAGTTAGTTATGATACCTTTGGAGTAATGGGGGAGAATATCTTTACCTTTGTTGTAATTTGGCACTTCTTTTCTTTCTTTCTGGGCTGTAATTGAGGAACCTAATCTATTCTAACATGTTCGTGGACAAGTGAAAAATAATGTAATGTAACATGTAATGTGTATCTACTTTTAGTTGACTCTAGTTGCAACGACGATGTGGTGAAGAGGCGACGTCGGTGGAGAGGCGAAGCGATTATTAGTTAGCTCGCACACTAACACACTAACAGTCGTTATTGGAGTGAAGATGATGAACGTTGACTTGCCTTTACGAGAGCATTTACGTAACAAGGCGTCAGCGTGGAGGTGATGGAGGTCGTGGCGTTGTCCTGACGAGAGACGCAGGGACGCCGATATGGTAGTGATGAAGTGATGATTGTTTGTTGTGAAGTAGATGAGGACCCCTTGTAGGTCAGTTGCAGTTATGTTGAAGCAAGTGCCTCTTGTAGGTGAAGAATTTGTGGTTTATCTCCCTCGTTAGAGGTCGTAAGATTATACCCACAGAAGAAATTACTTGAGAGAATTTACAAGTAGATTCCTTCAACTTGTCCTTGAACAATGTTAGTCACTGTACTCCCGTGAAGTCTATACCTTGCAATTTGCCTTATTGCAAAAACACCGCTGCCATCAAATGTACCAGTTCTGAAGGCTTGAACTCTGGGCAGAAACTGGTAACTTACTTGTGTGTAATTTCTTGGAGTCGTTGTTGTAGTAGTTGTTTTTGTTGTATTAGGTAACGTGGAAGACGGGGTGCTTTCTTAGGTTTTCTTAGGCAATTGACTTCACAAGTTTCTTAAGGCTTAATTTATTAATATATACTTATATCTATACAGGGAATTATAATGATGTGCCTTGTCTTATTTGTATGGTCTCTCTTTGTGGAGACAAGTGTATAGCCCTGGGAGTCAGTGTTAAGTATCCTACCTATTAGTTAAACTTCACTGCTTAAATACATTCTCTACTGGAGTTGACAGCTGTGTCTGGATACAATATTACCAACTTGATGGTTATGATTTACTGTGGGTTACCTGTGGCCATGTGGTAGGATGAATCACGTGGGACTATGGTCACGAGGTTTTGAGTCATGCCTCATGTAGCTGAAAGGACCCTTGCTCCTATCTCCAGGTACCTATACTGATAAATAGTTTGTGATACCTGGTTATCTTACTGTCTATCTATTGGTTATTTATTTAATGCCGGTTCTGGGCAGGTAGTCTGGTTAGCTGACCCTAGCTAATCTTATCATTTACCTGCCTTGCCTCTTGGAGCCGTACAATACCCATACCAGAGATAATACCACCAAGACAACAACAACAACAACAACAACACCAACACCAAGGAAATCATACCCATACCAGAGATAATACCACCAAGACAACAACAACAACACCAAGGAAATCATACCCATACCAGAGATAATACCACCAAGACAACAACAACAACAACAACACCAAGGAAATCATACCCATACCAGAGATAATACCACCAAGACAACAACAACAACAACAACAACAACACCAACACCAAGGAAATCATACCCATACCAGAGATAATACCAAAGACAACAACAACAACACCAAGGAAATCATACCCATACCAGAGATAATACCACCAAGACAACAACAACAACAACAACACCAAGGAAATCATACCCATACCAGAGATAATACCACCAAGACAACAACAACAACAACAACACCAAGGAAATCATACCCATACCAGAGATAATACCACCAAGACAACAACAACACCAAGAAAATCATACCCATACCAGAGATAATACCGCCAAGACAACAACAACAACTAGAAGAAAATCATACCAGAACCACCAAGAATACCACCAAAACAAATGGAAAAGTAACCAAAACAATGACGACGACGGGAAAGTTTGTTTGGCCTTTTCCCGTCATGCCTCTTGTGGCGGGACGGGACCCAGGCAATTACCAAGAGTAATATTAGGCGGGTAAGCAGAAGCCCAAATAGGCAATTAATTTAGTCAATGATGCTTGCCGGGCCAGCCTTAATTAATGAGTGCCGGGTGGGAGGGTGGATGGATAGGTTAGGTGGTTGGAGGGTAGGGTTGGTCAAGTTGTTGGTACAGTTGGACACATGAATGGGTGGTACAGCCCAAGTGAAAGATGGTCAATTTCTATCAATATCAAGTTCCTTACTGCCAAATAGGAGACATCAGGGGCAGAAGTCAGTATTGAGGATGGTAATAAAAAGCAACTACATCATAATAGACATTGGTTAGGTTAGATTAGGTTGGTAAATAAGAGGGGCAGAAGTCAGTATTGAGGATGGTAATAAAAAGCAACTACCTGATAATAGACACTGGTTACTCGAATGGGACAAGTATCTTTCACCTGGGCTGTACCACACATTCATGTGTCCAACTGTACATACGTGGGTGGGTAGATGGGTGTGTGGGTGGGGTCATATTATTGGTGCATTCGTGGGGGGTGGGAGGGTCATGTGGGGTGGGTGAGTGGGTAGATGGGTGTGTGGGTGGGGTCATATTATTGGTACATTCGTGGGTGGGTGAGTGGGTGGATGGATGGATGGGGTCAAGTGTTTTGGTCGGAGGGGGAGTGGATGGATAGTAGTAACATAGCCAGGCATCCTATTTGTGTCCCTCTCTCTCTCTCTCTCTCTCTCTCTCTCTCTCTCTCTCTCTCTCTCTCTAGTCGGCGTCACAAGCTGAGAACACACAAACACACACACACACACACACACTTGCATTTTTCTCTTCGTAATGACTGCACACATTACCTATCCTCCTTGGTTTGTTATGCTACCCCCTACTTCCCCTCCTCCATTCTCCCTCACCCCTCCTCCTCCACCTCTCCCTCCACTCTCCCTCCCCCACCCCCCCCTCCCCCAGGTAAGGATGGCAACACTGTACTAATGTCAATTGTTTTGGCAACACTCGCCACATACCGCTGAAGCTCTTTTGTTTATTTATATCGACGCTCGTAAATCATAAAGAGAATGTTGTAGCCTTTCGTTGCAGATTTTTGAAATAGATTATAAAAAGAAACGATGAAGGAAAAGAAATATATATAAGAAAGAGGATACGTAACAAGACTCTGAAGACATGACAAGTTAAAATCGATCTGAAGATGGAAAAATAATAATATCAGAAAGAGGAAATAAATACAATGACGCTGAAACGATGAAAAGTTACCCGATTTGGAAGAGAAACAAAAATATCACAATTTGTATCACAATTGAAAAAGGAAAACAGAATAATATCAGAAAGAGGAAATATGATAAGCCTGGAAAGATGACTAGCTGTATCGATTTGAAGAAGGAAAACATAATAATAATAATATCAGGAAGAGGAACTACCGTATGATACTCCTCAAAAGATTATTATAGTTGTATCGATTTGAAGAAGGAAAACATAATAATAATAATAATAATATCAGAAAGAGGAAATACAATACAACTGAAGCGAAGACAAGTTAAAAATATGGTCGCCTACAAGTTGTGATGCAGAACAATAGATGGCGCTTGTCCCTGGAAGTTTGTGAAGGAAAAAAAAATAAAAACGACCGAGTTATATTTCCTCCCTCACAATTCGCCAAAAGTTGGTCTGCTTTCCTTTTCCTTGCGGTGCAGTGTGTGTGTGTGTGTGTGTGTTGAGAAGGGTACAATTTTTTTTTTCGTGTGTGTGTGTGTGCTTGTTTCCGTATGAAAAGGGGACACGTTTGTGCGTGTGTGTGTCCACCTTGAGAACGGTACTGTACATATAAGTATTTTGTGTGTGTGTGTGTGTGAAGCTTAAAAGGAGTACAAGTTTTTATTATTATTATTATTATTATAATTATTATTACTGGTATTATTATTATTATTATTATTATTATTATTATTATTTTTTATTTTTTTGTGTGCGTGTGTGTAATGTTGCTAATTTATTACAGTGTCGTCTATAACTTGACTATCCTACCTAACTGGCCCCCTTCGCTGGACCCGGATTTTCTTAGTTGTTCCTGCATTGTCTTGGGATGAGGATTCTGGCTGGACGGATATCCCCAGTCTGCCAAAAGAGCGGTAAAGGAGGAATGGGTTGGTTATATGGGTGATAAAGGGACATAACACTTATAGTTAGTTAGTCAGCGCGTGCATGCGTGGGTGTTGTGAGCGATTGCTTATGTGTGTGTGTGTGTGTGTGTGTGTGTCGAGAAATTGGTGACGTTGTTACAATACAGACAAACACTATAAAACACACTGCACCGCTTTTATTATGTATACAAGGATGCATAGATTTTTTTTTTCTATTCTATTATCATGTTTTTTTTGTCTTTTATTCGCAATGATGATAATAATAATAGTGTATAAAAAACACTGCACTGTTTTTATTATGTATACGAGGATGCATAGTAATTATTATTATTATTTTTTTTTTTTTTTTCATGTTTTTGTGTTATTTTTTATTCGCAATGATGATGATAATAGTATGCATAGATTTTTTGTTTGTTTCTATTCTGTTATCATGTTTTTTTTTTTTTATTATTCGCAATGATGCTAATTAGAGACCCTATATACAGAGACTGGACAGCCAAAATTTCTGCTGCTCATTGATTGGCTGGTTGAATGGGGCGCCATGTTTGCTCATATTCGTCTCTGCCTGATAGCAGGTTCGGCACAATGTATATTTTGCTTTGACTATGATGCCTGACTGATTACTCGGTAGAGTATTGTTATATTTATATAATATCTTCTTTAGATAAACCAGCAAGATAGTTTCTAGTCGATCTTCAACTCAACATAAATATTCCATGAAAACTTCCGTAAGCCTTACAGAATGCCGAACTGTATGGTGACGAATCAGTAATATAATACTGTACTTAACCATTCCATCGTGACAACAAATTCCCTCATATTTATGTGAACAGTATATAAACAGTAGTGTGTAAACGTTGGTAATATTCCTACGGAAACCATTTTCATGCAATAATTAATTAAACTAACCATAGTATCAAAGGTTTCACAGAAACCCTAAATACATTGACTACTGCTGTCGTCTTTCAGTCAAACGTCTTGGTTTAGTAGTGTCGTCTGGCAACTCGTCACGTCCTGTCATGTGCTTTAAATAACGCCTACATGACGTATAATAGGATTTATAACTTCAGGGATCTTATAGTATTTAAAAATATATACCTGTATATCGAAAGAATGCAATTTTCGTCAACATTTTGCCCACGAATATCAGCAGGAGATTACTAGCTGGTAGTATCTAGCAACTATACATTTTTTCTATACTAACTTGAGAGGTATTGCAGAAAACACAAAAATGAGCAAGAATGGCGGCTGTCCAGTCTTTCTTATGTAGGGTCTCTAATGCTAATAATAGTGAATAATAATATTTTTGCCTGTTAGGGTACGGATTATTTTTTTAAGCCGACGAAAATGCACTGATATCCCTTCTAAGTATCTATGGCGTTAAAGGTATTATATATATATTCTCTTGTTGGTAAATTGGAGTTGGAAGCCAAGAAAGAAGTACTGTACGTACACTGTATATTATGAAGCACCTGTTACATTTTTTTTTACCAGGTTTAATGGTTTAATTCTTTTGGTTTATTAGAGCTTCGTGTTTCCTCCAAAGTATGCCAGAAAAAAAATACAAAAAACTGTTTGTTGCTTGGAATAGTTTGGAGGAATCAGTTGCTCCAGATTTACCAACAGTGTACTTACTATCCCCTTAAAGGCGCGGCCACACGAGTCATTTTTTCGTCAATTTTTCACCGTCAATATCAACTCGGTTAAATTTTGGCTTAAATTGACGAGATTTCGTCAATTTTCACGACACGATCCTGCGCGTCAAGTGTTGACGATATCGAGAACAAATATGGCCGCTGATGATCCATCTGTAATGTTATTAAGCCTAGAAAATTATATTAAAATACATGTGTGCTGTTGAAATGACAAAAATGGACCAAAAGGATGCAGCAGAAAATGGCTGTGGTGGTCCCGCTTGGTGGGAAATCATATAAAGTTCATCAACGACGACAACATATTTACCCCCTCACTCCCCTCAGATCCTACTGCTGTATTGTTCTTGTCGTTACTGTTATGACAAATAACAACAAAGTACTGTGAACCCAGACCTCTGATACCTCTTTGTTCCAACACGGTGAAAAGCCTACAAATAAAGAAACTAACCTAAATATAGTAAAAAGTTAGAAGGTACTAGGCTAGCCGACGGGAGAGAGAGGTGGTGTTGGTCTTCCCGCCAACACTGTGTTCGTTCTTCCGTCGTAGCTCTGACTTGGTCGTTATTCTTAACTTCTTTAGTTACTTCTTGAGGCTATTACAGGCTTTAGATTTGCAAATTGTATTGAATCTTGTTAAAAAATAATCAAAATTCCAAAAAAATAACATGCTTTAACTTTGCTTAATTTATATTTACGGTGTATCTTGACCTAAAATGAATGGATTCGAACGATACAGCACCTCCGTAGCCTAATGAACAACCTGCCGTATTTTCCCAACTATACACAGTTTTCGCTTGTCATTTGGCAATTATATAATAATATTTGTTATGTTAAAAACATAATAACGTGTCAGATATTTTATTTAAGGCAAAATAGATCAAAACATCTGAGATATAAGAAGTTTGGACACGTCGCTTTAGGAGCTAGTATTACAAGGTGTATTGTGATGTATAGTATTAACTTACATCAGAGATATAAAATATGATTTTGCTTATATTTTGTTATATAAAGTATGGTGTGTGTGATCTCAGTAAAGTACAATGAATACTGATAAAAACTATTTTAACTTGTGTTGTCAAATGGCGGTGAGCTTCGGAGGGAGTGGTAGCCTAATATGATTTCAGACCAAAGAGGCCTTATTTATTTCATCTTAATAAGTTTTATCATGATTGCAATATTTATGTGATGTTCTATAACGTACATTGAATCATATTTTCAACCCTCGACCCTCTCTCTCTCTCTCTCCCACATCCCATTCAGGATTAACCCCTAGATCTCCCCTTCCTTCTCCTATCACCGTCCCCTTTACAACCAACCAACGAACCAAACATTCACCTTTGCTCCCTGTCTTACGCTCTCTGTTAATGAAAGGTTGTCAGTAAAAGTCTCAGTCTTACTCGTACTTTGGAAACAATAATTAATATCAATATAAGTTATCATCATCATCATCATTATTTGTATTACACAGATGTGGACGGTAATTAAGTGGCCTCTTGTGTTTAATCTTCATCTTGTCCAAAAATAGAAAATATATATATATATATATATATATATATATATATATATATATATATATATATATATATATATATATATATATATATATATATATATATATATATATATATATATATATATATATATATATATATATATATATATATATATGTTCTCGTCATGCAAATTTAGAGGCAACAAACTTTATGAGTAGGTCTATATTCAGTCCTAATTATTGACAATTTACCCACACTGTTTTTCCGGTCTCTTTGGGACGATATTCATGAAGGACGTCATGGTGTATCCGACCATATGGCATGCTAAAATCATCTGTTATTGGTTGTCATCTGTAGCCAAGCTGGAACTCTGATCTACACACTATATTCTACTTAAAACGTAAATATAATATACTGTCTGAATTACTGAGGTTTCTGATTCCTCCAAAATAGTCCACGAAACAGAACGCCTAATGTTGTATTTAGGCAGTTTATTTCCCAGTAACGTTTGGATGAGTTATTAACCTTTCATTTTACTGATTTAAAAGGCGTATTCAGAATAATCTAATTTCAGGTCAACCCAACATTTTCGTCCATCGGGCTCACGACAACGACACTGTTCTTGAATATTATGGTCCATTTAAGTTAATATTATACTGTGCTTAAGTGTCTGGGTCTTTATATATATATATATATATATATATATATATATATATATATATATATATATATATATATATATATATATATATATATATATATATATATATATATATATATAAAACACATTTCTCACTAACCCCTGACACTATACCAGAGATCACACAAGTGGTTTCCCCCGTACCTTAATTAAGATAGTTTGGGATGTGATACCAGCAGCTGATGTATTTATTGATCCTTTCCTCGCTCAAGTCATCCAAGTCCAATGTTTTCCCTGTACCCTGAGACAGTTTGGGGGATTGTTAACAGACGAAGCAAGCACCCCTTCCTTCCTCTCTCGGTCCCTCCCTTACTCCCTGGTGTGAAGAAGTGAGAGTGATGGTGGTGGTGGTGTGAAGAAGTGAGAGTGGTGGTGGTGGTGGTGGTGTGAAGAAGTGAGAGTGGTGGTGGTGGTGGTGGTGTGAAGAAGTGAGAGTGGTGGTGGTGGTGGTGGTGGTGTGGAGAAGTGAGAGTGATGGTGGTGGTGTGAAGAAGTGAGAGTGGTGGTGGTGGTAGTGGTGTGGAGAAGTGAGAGTGGTGGTGGTGGTGGTGTGAAGAAGTGAGAGTGATGGTGGTGGTGGTGGTGGTGTGAAGAAGTGAGAGTGGTGGTGGTGGTGGTGTGAAGAAGTGAGAGTGGTGGTGGTGGTGGTGGTGTGGAGAAGTGAGAGTGGTGGTGGTGTGAAGAAGTGAGAGTGGTGGTGGTGGTGGTGGTGGTGTGGAGAAGTGAGAGTGGTGGTGGTGGTGGTGGTGTGGAGAAGTGAGAGTGGTGGTGGTGGTGGTGTGAAGAAGTGAGAGTGGTGGTGGTGGTGGTGTGAAGAAGTGAGAGTGGTGGTGGTGGTGGTGGTGGTGTGGAGAAGTGAGAGTGGTGGTGGTGGTGGTGGTGGTGGTGGTGGTGGTGTGGAGAAGTGAGAGTGGTGGTGGTGTGAAGTGAGAGTGGTGGTGGTAGTGTGAAGTGAGAGTGTTGGTGGTGGTGGTGGTGGTGTGAAGTGAGAGTGGTGGTGGTGGTGGTGTGGAGAAGTGAGAGTGGTGGTGGTGGTGGTGTGAAGAAGTGAGAGTGGTGGTGGTGGTGGTGTGGAGAAGTGAGAGTGGTGGTGGTGGTGGTGTGAAGAAGTGAGAGTGGTGGTGGTGGTGGTGTGGGGAGGTGAGAGTGGTGGTTGTGGTGGTGTGAAGAAGTGAGAGTGGTGGTGGTGGTGGTGTAGGGAGGTGAGAGTGGTGGTTGTGGTGTGAAGTGAGTGATGGTGGTGGTGGTGGTGGTGGTGTGAAGTGAGAGTGGTGGTGGTGGTGTAGAGAAGTGAGAGTGGTGGTGTGAAGAAGTGAGAGTGGTGGTGGTAGTGGTGTGGGGAGGTGAGAGTGGTGGTGGTGGTGGTGGTGTAGAGAAGTGAGAGTGGTGGTGGTGGTGGTGTGAAGAAGTGAGAGTGGTGGTGGTGGTGGTGTGGGGAGGTGAGAGTGGTGGTTGTGGTGGTGTGGAGAAGTGAGAGTGGTGGTGGTGGTGCTGGTGTGAAGAAGTGAGAGTGGTGGTGGTGGTGGTGGTGGTAGTGTGGAGAAGTGAGAGTGGTGGTGGTGTGAAGTGAGAATGGTGGTGGTGTGAAATGAAAGTGGTGGTGGTGGTGTGAAGTGAGTGATGGTGGTGGTGGTGGTGTGAAGTGAGAGTGGTGGTGGTGGTGGTGGTGTGAAGAAGTGAGAGTAGTTGTTGAGGTGGTGGTGTGGAGAAGTGAGAGTGGTGGTGGTGGTGTAGAGAAGTGAGAGTGGTGGTGGTGGTGGTGTGAAGTGAGAGTGGTGGTGGTGGTGGTGTGGAGAAGTGAGAGTGGTGGTGGGGGTGGAGATGAGAATTAAACTGTACCCTACTCATATGAACCACCAAAAGTCAGATATCTGTAAAACCACCTTGAGATGAGCTAGTCTTTTTTCTCACATGTGTAAGAAGCAGTTTGTCTCACTCTGTCTAGTGTGGCTTGGTCTAGTCTATAAGTGGGTAGCTCCATGTAGTGTCTCTCAATCATAAACAAGGGACTGGGTTTTCGTACGTGGGGTAAATTATGGGACTGGGTTTTCCTACGTGGGGAAAATTATGGGACTGGGTTTTCCTACGTGGGGTAAACTATGGGACTGGGTTTTCCTACGTGGGGTAAACTATGGGACTGGGTTTTCCTACATGGGGTAAATTATGGGACTGGGTTTTCCTACGTGGGGTAAACTATGGGACTGGGTTTTCCTACGTGGGGTAAAATAATAACTTGCTGACATTTATAAACTGTGAAGAATAGAGACATAGAGGAAGGTATAACAGGGAGAGGAGTGATAAATGATGAGATGTGATGGATTTAACTGACTTGCAAGCAAATGGTATGAGAGGTGGAAGAGGTGGAGTATGAGTGGTGGAAGTATAACAGGTGGAAGAGGTGGAGTATGAGTGGTGGAAATATAAGAGGTGGAGTATGAGTGGTGGAAATATAAGAGGTGGAAGAGGTGGAGTATGAGAGATGACTTCCAATATATGTTACTACTATATTTTGTTGTATAAAGTATGGTGTGTGTTTGTGTGTGTGTGTATGATCTCAATACAGTACACTGGTTACTGATGAAAATTTTTTATAACTTGTTGACAAGAGGCGCCTGGTTGGAGACGAGTAGTTTAAGGTGGTATATAATTCTTTTTTGATACATTGGAGTGCCTTGATTCCTCCAAAGTATGCTAGGAAACAGAACCAGATGAGCAAAAATAATGCGGTTCTGTTGCTTGGAATAGTTTGGAGGATTCAGTTGCTCCAGATTTGCCAACACAAAATTTCCCCCTTAATGAATTATCGCAGCAAAGACCTAATTTACTTCGTCTTATTAAGTTTTATCACACTTGCAATGTTTTATAACGTATATGGAATTATATTTTTAAATACAGAAAGATAATCCAGGCCCCTATAAAAAAAAAATACGACGAAATATGATTAAAATGTTTTGGACCGTAGGTAAACTCTACCCAACTAAAATGTTTTGGACCGTATATAGGTAAACTCTACCCAACTAAAATGTTTTGGACCGTATATAGGTAAACTCTACCCAACTAAAATGTTTTGGACCGTATATAGGTAAACTCTACCCAACTAAAATGTTTTGGACCGTATATAGGTAAACTCTACCCAAATAAAATGTTTTGGACCGTATATAGGTAAACTCTACCCAACTAAAATGTTTTGGACCGTATATAGGTAAACTCTACCGATCACAAGCATCAACATTTTCCCTACATTTCCTCGATTTTCTACTTATACATGCCTGGCATTATCCTTCTACATTGAAAATATGATTCCATGTACGTTATATAGCGTCACAATAATATTACAATTGTGATAACACTTATTAAGAAGAATTATATATATATATATATATATATAGGCCTCTTTGGTGCGACAATTTATTAAGTTATACGAGCCACCTGTCACAACCTCCTGTCCTCCCTCTCAACACACTACAGTCGTAACTTGACATACAAAAAATTACACGAATGCATGACTTGATATTAAAGAATCATTTAGACTACCGGTATGTATGTAAAGTTTCTTGATAATATTTGTTTATATTGTTAGGATTACTTTGATGTAGAGTACAGCAAGGCCGCTTGAAGAGTAGGTCTTCCCGTGTCTGTCTCTAAACTCGTCCTACCCCGCGCATGACGTCAGACTGAAGAGAGACAGGATTGGTGACTCACCTCACCTCACATCACCTTCACCCAATCAGGCCCACGTATTCTCACTCACACTCAGTAGTAGCCCGCGACACACACCCCCAAAATAAATGATAAGAGGCCTTACTAGCCCATGGAAACAGGTAATATACTATATTTTTTATATGGACATGAACAAGGATATTTCATTTGATTTAATTAGCAGGGTAGAAGCAGTTGGATATCCAGTAGTAGCCATAGTGAATGATCTCAGTCCCACAAATGTAAGATTATAGAACAATCTGAGTGTAAATGTAGATCATACCTCTTTCACTAATCCAGCTGCTGCAGACAGGGAAATATGCGTGTTTGCAGATGCCCCTCACTTGATGAAGTTGATTCGTAACAATTTTCTTGACTATGGGTTCATTGTACATTATACTACGAAAGTCAGTAGTGAATGTGTGTCACATAATCATGTTGATGTAACAGGAGTTCAAAGGATGAACGTCAGGAAGGCTGTTCAGTTGATTTTGATAATTCCTTGTGTGAAATGGAAGACATTGAGAACTGTCTTCCAATAAGTACAGAAGAAGAAGAGACATTAGAAAAAACAATGGAAACAGAAGGACTGAGGAACATTGGGGGTTATTTTGTCAAAAAGTTTCCACAGTACAATTTCCTAGGCACAGATGACTAGATTGGCACAATCTCTAGAACAGTGGGGAAGTTAAAGAGATCCAGCAATATTGTTTTTGATCAACTGAAACAAATGGAAAGACTGTTTATTTGTTATCACAGAGATAAGGAACTCAGAGAGGGACCAAAATGTGTAACAACATTAGCAAGCGAAATAAGAAATTTTGTAGATTTACCAGATGATGTGATTAGGTTTTTTGTTCGTTGTCGCATATTTTTCAGGATACGGATATTCAACAGAAAGCGAAATTCACAGAGGAAAATATCTAACAAAATGTCAAAACTAAGATAAGAATTCAGTGAAAGAGCAAAGCATGATACTACTTATGAATAAATATTGTATATATCCTACATGGTATACTTGATAAATTATGAAGTTCAAACTTACTCTTAGTACTGTAATTTATGTATTATATTTGTTTCCTTATTAAAATATTAATGCCTACCTCAAGTGTATATACCCCATTTTTCTTCAACTAAGCTTTGAAATGGTTTAAAGTTGACAGCTGATCACAAGAGAGAGAGAGAGATATTTATCATATCAAAAGGTAGGCTACTCTTTTGATGCTTGAATGAATAATGCTATAAGGAATACTGGTCACAAGCTGCATCATTCCCCATCTGCCCCCAACAGTATCAAATATCATGTATCAAGTGTAAAAGGTTATGTTTTGGGCTGGGCTTTTCATGGGTATCTATGAGTGAGGGAGCGAGAGACTCTTCGCGGTGACGTCATCACGCTCTCCCTGCCTGCGCGGTGGGACGACCTACTCTTCAAGCGGCCTTGGAGTACAGTATAAATTAATAATACTCGTACTTGTCTCCTTATAGCTGTCACTCTCCAAAGCTGCCAGCCTCCCGTCCCACCATTTGTCAACAAGTACAACATTTTTATCAACATCCATATTGTACTCAGATCCAATAACACATGAAAAATTGGACAACATATATATACTGTACTCAAAATGAAATTATATACCTCTGGTGTAAGTTATTGCTCGTATTCTAATGACAATATTTTCTATTCCACGGCAGGATGAAACCGCTCACGAAAGAGGGTTACGACTCTGACATCTTTCCACACACTGCATTATGGCAAGAGGATATGATGAGCTACAGAGGAGTAGTAAAGTGAGGTATGTGTGTATGTTATCCTATATGTATGTATATATGGTTTCTTGCTTGTGTTAATTCCTCCAAATTCCTTTTATACAGTACCAGACGATGCCTTCTATTTACACCTGAGAAGCCATCTTGCTCTAAATTATACCGTATTCTATTCCTTTAAGGCCCGTCCACACGATCGAGCAGTGCTCGCGAACACAAGCGAGCTGTTTGCCTGTCGACGGGCTTACCGCTTGTGTTCGCGAGCACACCAACAAACTGGCCGTGCTGGTGGTGGTTGGAATTCACGGAACACTGGGGCTACCCAGTAGTATGACGTCGCTGCCACACACACCAGGTTTCCTATGGAGCCAAGGGGCCGTGGTTGTCAGTATTAACGCTGGCAGTCGAGCAACATGTGAAATGTATTTGGGTCTATTCTCATGCACTTTATGAAATCATTCGTATTCCCAGCTTTTAATTCCCGTAATATTGTCACATGTTTTCTTTTAATTAGCCAGTCTTTACACCATTTGTCTTTCTGCATTGTGTTCTTTCTCTTCCTCACACACATAGCAATTATTATGCTAAACAGCACTATACACTTGCGTTCCTTCTTATTAGGCACCATAGTTATCGTACCTGTACACTCACGACCCAGTCGACCACCTGCTCTGGCTGCTGCCCGGCTGTGAGCCTGTGACTGGTCAGACACGTTCGTTTGGACACCACAACAAGTGTGCCCGCCGCGTGCACAAGCTGTAAGCCCGTCAACAGGCGAACAGCTCGCTTGTGTTCGCGAGCACTGCTCGATCGTGTGGACGGGCCTTTATTAGTCGTCACCGTATCTTTATATAAGCGTATTAATCCTGCTTGACATAATGAGTATGGCAAATAAACACTATTTGAGGAGGATTTTATGTGTATGTCTGTTGTTGTTCATCTATAAACACTATATAACACCAAGTACACCAAGTACCGAAAACTGGGATCGGAGAGCAGGTGTGGAAACGTGTGATAAAAACTGACAGATGTGTGACTGTGTAATTGAGACAGACAGACAGACAGACAAGTGTGTGACAAACAGACAGACAGACAGGTGAAGGTCGTAATGATGTATGCAACAGGTGTGGTGTGGGAAGGGGGGACGAGTGGTAAAGGACAGGTGTACGGTTGTCATTTTAATAAGGGGTTAAGGTATTGTAGGCCTCTCATTCCTCCATCATGTCCCACACAAAAGATCATCTCTATATACTAAGTCTGTGTTTCTCGATGCATTTTGGGCGAATAAATCAGGATCTTTCAAACTCGTCAAAAGAACTATGCAAAATTATTTACTGCTTAATTGTAACGTATTATATAAAAACCTACGATATTACTGATATATTATTGAAACATTAAGACTGAAAAACAAGAGTGTATATGAAAGAAAAACATCACAAAGAATTCATACCTTAAAAAAACAGAAATATAAAAGTCGAATATAAATGATTGTGACTGTACTTATTACCTGTGATTGCTGAAGTGAAATAAACAGCAACATACTGTACATACATACATTCTCCTTCAAACAGTACCATGGAATCAACCCTCTCAGTTTACAAAGTAACACAGTTTACAGGAATCGGAGTATCTCTGACTGACGTAATTACAAATGCATTATTAATTAACTTAAGTGGTATTTATTTTGAGTAATTAAGAAAACCTCACTCACGTATAGGGAGCTTTTACTACCTTATAAACAAACACATAAAAACAAATATTAAAATGCCATGATTCCTCCAAAATAATTCTGTCTGTCTGTCTGTCTGGAAACACGACCAGATTAACGATAATATTGTTTGACTGTTGTAGCAAGGAATAGTTGGCTGGGAAGAATCAGTCACTCCAGATTTTACCACCAACAACATTTCACTCCACTCACCTCTTATTATTTTTTTTTTTTTTTCATCACGTTCCAGGTTTTCCAGTGGCACAAATCTGGTTGAGTAAAGCGAATGAACGAACGAACGAGGAGACTTTTGAGCCAGTGTGTTTTTCCTACCCTTCCTCCCCCTTCCCTTACCTCCCTCCCTCCTTCTTTCCCTCTTTCTCTCCCTTTTCTTTCCTCCATCCCTTCCTATCCTTCCATCCCTCCTTCCCTTCCCTCCCTCCTTCCCTTCCCTCCCTCCTTCCCTTCCCTCCATCCTTCCCCTTCCTTTCCCTTCCTTCCATCCTTCCCACCTTCTCTCCCTTCTCTTTCCTCCATCCCCTAATTCCATCCCTCCCTCCCTCCTCTCCATCCCATCCCTCCCTCCCTTCCTCCTCTCCATCCCATCCCATCCTTCCCTTCCCTTCCTTCCCTTCCTTCCATCCTTCCCGCCTTCTCTCCCTTCTCTTTCCTTCCATCCTTCCCGCCTTCCCTCCCTCCCTCCTTCCCTCCCTCCCTCCTTCCTTCCCTCCCATCCCTCCCTCCCATCCTTCCATCCCTCTCTCTCTCACTCCCTCCCTCTCTCTCTCACTCCCTCCCTCCATATAAATCTCAATAAATCTACCGGTCCTGATGAATTTCTTCCTAGGGTCTTGCGAGAGGTATGTGACCAGGTAACCCCCCACCATGGCTGCTATCTTCAATATATCGCTTGAAACAGGAGAGGTCCCATCTGACTGGAAGGAAGCAAATGTGACTCCCATATTTAAAAAGGGAGATCGCCATCTTCCTGGAAGCTACCGACCAATCAGCCTTACATCTGTAGTAGGAAAGGTATTGGAGGGTATAGTTGCAGATAGAATAGTAGATCATCTTGAATCATATAATTTATTGTATGATTCACAGCATGGTTTTAGGCGTCGGCGTTCATGTTTGACCAACTTGATTGAATTTTTCCACGGTATGCTTTCTGAGTATGACCAGTGCTGGGCAATAGACATCCTTTATCTGGACTTTCAGAAAGCCTTTGATAAAGTACCTCATCAAAGGTTGATGGCAAAAACCCGTGCACTGGGAATAAGGGGCATGCTTGCTAAATGAATTGAGAATTGGCTGACTGACCGGCGCCAAAGAGTAGTAATCAATGGGGAAGCCTGAAGTTGGGCATCAGTCACAAGTGGGGTTCGTCAAGGTTCAGTTCCAGGTCCACTACTCTTTATAATCTACATTAATGATATAGATGTGGGCATTGTCAGTCGAATTGCAAAATTTCCTGATGACATCAAGTTCGGGTGTAATGCTTCATCATTTGAAAAGGTAGAACAACTACATAAAGACCTAGAGAAAGTAGGAGAGTGGTCTGAACGATGGCAGATGCCATTCAATTTGGACAAGTGTAAAGTGATGCATATAGGTCCAGCCAATCAGAGAGCCAGTTACTCATTGTTGGGAAGTGAAATTAGTAGTACTGACTTGGAGAAAGACTTAGGTGTACTGATCAGCAGTGACCTCAAATTTTCCAAGCAGTGCCTCGAAGTAGAGAAGAAAGCCCAGAGGCTTCTTGGTTAAATAAAGAGGCAATTTAGATTTAGAAACAAAGAGATAGTCCTCACTCTGTACAATTCTTTGGAATATGCTGTGCAGTTCTGGTCGCCGACTCTCAAGAAAGACATTGCGAGGCTTGAGAGAGTCCAGGCTAGGGCCACCAAGCTGATCCCATCAATTAAGCACATGGGCTACCAGAGAAAGCTGCAGGCACTAGGTCTCTTCTCATTAGAGACGAGACGCTTGAGAGGTCAACTAATTGAAGTTTTCAAAATCCTTCGTGGATATGAAAACATTGATTATCAGTGCCTGTTTAGCTTAAACACTAATGCAACTAGAAACCATGGATGGAAACTAGACTTGAAACTCTTCCACCATGATACGTTAGGTAATTTCTTTACATATAAAATCTGCAATGTCTGGAATCAGCTACCAGCAGAGGTAGTTGATAGTTCCTCGATAGAGCAGTTCAAGAAACAGTTAGACAAAGTTCTGCCAAGCCTGTTAGAGTTAAAGTGATTGTTTCCTCCTTTCCTGTACAAAAATTTCCTAGTCCGGCCTTTTTTCCTCCTGGTTAAGTACATTTCCATTTCCATACCCGCAATGCGGGTGGGAGAGGTGGGTAGGGAGAGCCTTCTCTTTACTATACTTTTCTCTCACTATTAGTTAGCAACTGCTACTACACCTACGGTACCTCCTTGGTATGGGTCGTAAGACCTTTTGAGGTGCTACTTGTCCTTGTAACTCCTTGTAACTCCTTTTCTCCCTCCCTCCCTCCTTCTCTCCCTCCCTCTCTCCTCTCCCTCCCTCTCTCCTCTCCCATCCTTCCTTCTGCACCAACTGTTTGAGAAGTCTTACCTTCAGTCACGCCCGCAAAAATAATTCGCAAGTTTGGTGTTGCTCTTTTCGCCTCTCTCTCTCTCTCTCTCTCTCTCTCTCTCTCTCTCTCTCTCTCTCTCTTCAGTCAATGTCTTTTTATTCTTCTCATCCCGACATATTTTCTCGATCATGAGGCCATTTTTCTTCTAATATATATGTTATCTTTATTCCTTGCCGACTTTATTCCCGACCACCCAATTTATTCCCGTGCACCTTCATATTTTCCCCAGAATTTCTTCCCAATTATATTTCCCATTAATTTTCCTCTCAGCCCATTTTTCATATATTTTTTCCCCTACCATCTCGACTTTCTTCCCCGACCTAATATATTTTTTCCCCAAGCATGCCGACTTTCTTTCCCGACCTAATATTTTTTTTCCCAATCATGCCGAGTTTCTTCCCCGACCTCTTCTAAATTTATTCCCTACCATGCAGACTTTTTTCCCCGACCTCATATATTTTTTTCCCAAGCATGCCGACTTTCTTTCCCGATCTCATATTTTTTTCCCAGTCATGCCAATTTTTTTCCCCGACTTTCTTCCCCGACTTTGTTATTGTTCCCTCATACTTCTTTTCCTCGCTCTAATTGCTTTCTTCTCTAATTATATTCTTTGCCCCGGAGAGAGAGAGAGAGAGAGAGAGAGAGAGAGAGAGAGAGAGAGAGAGAGAGAGAGAGAGAGAGAGAGGAGGAAAAGGGGAAAAAGAATGTGAGTGAAAGGGTAAAAAAAAGGAGAGAGAGAGAGAGAGAGAGAGAGAGAGAGAGAGAGAGAGAGAGAGAGAGAGAGAGAGAGAGAGAGAGATGGAAACGACGGGTGAGGAGAGAAAAGAAAGAGAGAGAAAAATGTAAAGAGGGAAGAGAAGAGAGGGAAAGTGGGAGGTAGAAGAAGGAGAGAAAAATGAGGAAGGAAGAGAAGGAGAAAAGGAAGGAATTGGAGAGAGAGAGAGAGAGAGAGAGAGAGAGAGAGAGAGAGAGAGAGAGAGAGAGAGAGAGAGAGAGAGAGAGAGAGAGAGAGACAGAGAGAGAGAGAGAGAGATGCTGAAGAATAAATAGAGAAAGAATGAGAAACATGAACAAGGAATAGGAGAAGGAGAAGGAGGAGGAGAAGAAAAATGAAGAGAAGGAAAGGAGAAAGAAGAGGAGAGAAAAATGAAGAGATGGAAAGAAGAAGAAAGAGGAGAAGGAAAGAAGAAAAATGAAGAGAAGAAGAAGAAGGAGGAAGGTGGGTTGACGAGGACACACACACACACACACACACGTATAAACCCTTGCTGATGACAGACTAAGACTGAGATTATTGACAGTACAAGTTTAGTATTGCCTGAGACACGAGAAGGGAGGTTACAGCCAGCTCCTCTCCTTCACACCATCACAGTCTGTCGTCACTCCTCTCACTCGCTCTCTCTTCTGACCTGTTCAATGTGTTTTCTTTGTATTAACCACAAACTAAATCTTTATAGGCTCTTGTTGTTTGTTGTTGTTGTCACTTCTCGTCGACTCTTTATTTAGTAACATCGTCGAGTGTTCGCCAGAATTAACGTCAACAGCGAATTAATTTCGAGATGAATATTTTTGTGGTGTGAAGATGTTAAGAAATGTTAGTAGCGAATTTCGTGATTTTTTTTTTTTTTATTTGTGAAGATATTAATTACCAGTTTGAAGATGACACTCTCCCGATCACAGGCTTTTTCCCTCTACTGAATAAAATCGGTGAGTGTTTGCCCAATTTATACGTGAAGGTGGAAGGAAGGTAGTACAGTGTTGGTAAATCTGGAGCAACTGATTCCTCCTCGAAACTATTCCAAGCAACAGAACTCCATCATTATTTTTGTTCATCTGTTGGTCCGGTTAACATCTTGGCATACTTTAGAGGAATCAAGGCACTCCAATGTAACAAAAGTGAATTACCTCCTATATATATATATTAAGTAAAAGATAAAATGAATGCATGCACGTCCCTCACATAAACAAACAAGGCAACGAACCACTAAAGAAGAAGTTCCTCAAACATCTCACACGTCCCTCACATCAACAAACAAGGCAACGAACCACTAAAGAAGAAGTTCCTCAAACATCTCACACGTCCCTCACATCAACAAACAAGGCAACGAACCACTAAAGAAGAAGTTCCTCAAACATCTCACACGACTGTTTTGATAACGGGACTTATAATGTGTGTTGAGGGAATATTTAAGTATATAACCCTTTGAGTGAGTGCCAGTGGTTTAATAATATCATGTGGATTAAACCGTTCGAAGTTCTTCACAGTAATCACAATGCAAGTAAATATATGACATTGCTATTAAGGGGAAAGTTTTGTGTTGGTAATTCTGGAGCAACAGCTGAATCCTCCAAACTATTCCAAGCAACAGAGCACCATTATTTTTGCTCTTCTGGTCCTGTTTCCTAGCATACTTTGGAGGAATCAAGGCACTCCTATGTACCAAAAAAGAATTGCCACCTTAAGAGGAGACTATTAATCATTATAATGGTGTCTTAGAATATGTTTGTAGTTGTCATCATCAATTTTACTTTTAGTATAATAAGTTTTTCCCTGGGTAAGTTAAAATACAATGATAAAATGTGACACTGGCATTCAAAAGGTTAGCACATCGTCTTACAGTTATATTATTATTATTAGTAGTAGTAGTAGTAGTAGATTATTATTATTATTAGGAGTAGTAGTAGTAGTAGTACATTATTATTATTATTAGGAGTAGTAGTAGTAGTAGTAAGAGTAGTAGTAGATTATTATTAGGAGTAGTAGTAGTAGTAGTAGTAGTAGATTATTATTATTATTATTAGGAGTAGTAGTAGTAGTAGATTATTATTATTATTAGGAGTAGTAGTAGATTATTATTATTATTATTAGGAGTAGTAGTAGTAGTAGTAGTAAGAGTAGTAGTAGATTATTATTATTATTAGTAGTAGTAGTAGTAGTAGTAGTAGTAGATTATTATTATTATTATTATTAGTAGTAGTAGTAGTAGTAGTAGATTTAGATTATTATTATTATTATTATTAGTAGTAGTAGTAGTAGATTTAGATTATTATTATTATTAGTAGTAGTAGTAGTAGATTATTATTATTAGTAGTAGTAGTAGTAGTAAGAGTAGTAGTAGATTATTATTATTATTATTATTATTATTTACAAGAGCGTGTAATGTCACGTCGCTTCTAACTATATAGCCAGACTCGCCATCCTTCCCTCGTCATAAAAGTCCCTTGGAGTTGATGATATGCGTGAGTCTGTTGTTATGGTTTTTATTATTATTATGGTGTGAACTGTTACTGTGAGTGACATCAAACACAACCCATCAGTAAGAATGTGTGTGTGTGTGTGTGTGTGTGTGTGTGCCCTTTAAGGCACTACACACACACACACACATAACCCCTAGCAGTCTGCAGCGTAGTGTGTGTGTTTGTGTGTGTGTGTGTAGTTGGCCCTCACGTCTCCTCTCGTACCCTCTCTCTCATAACATTATCTCGTCCGTCCTCGTTCAGTCTCTCGTCTCGTTTCAGCATTGTCTCATCCTATTTCCTTTCGTCTGGTTTGGGGTCAGGTGGTTTGGGTCTCGTTCTGTTGACTTTCGTGTTGTTTCGTTCCGTCTCGCCCTGGTCTCTGTATACGATGACCGACTGGTGCTGTTTTTGTTTCTTTTTGTGTCTTTTTGTGTCGTTTAGTTTCACATCATTTATTTCCTCTTGTTGTTCCCCCTTCGTTGTATTAATTAAGGCACCCTGTGATCGTGTATGATTCCTGGTGACTTCTCATTCCTCCTGACTATGCCACGAAACAAGCTCCTTCAATATAGGTGGTGTTGGTTTTCGTTACAATATTTGATGGCCTCATTTATCTCCAATTTCTGACTATATAATTATACATCACAGGGTCACTTCAAGTTTCGTGGTGCTATTTTCGTGTCGTTGTCTTTCGCCTCGACTTGAACCATTTCTTTCCATTTATTCATATCCAAGTTCTCTCCGCGTTTCACATCTGCGACCTGCAAAGTTTTCATGACCCAAGCCAGACCTGCAAATTTTTCATCGTGTAGTAAATGTTAATTCCTCTTTTCCAGCTGTTTAAAATCGTCAGTGCTTAGTCAGATGATCCCTTGAATTCCGCATACAACTTTATTCTTCTTCTGCGGCTTCGTTTCGTGTGTTTGAATGTAGGGTAGGAAAACAGAGAAGAGAGAATATCGATTTGGAACAGACCAAAATAAAATAAAAGAGACTGAGAGACAAACAGAAATAGCCCACTGCAAATAGACAGACGGAAACATTACTGTATAGAAAAAGAAAGATGGAAATGGTTGGTTTGTATGCAACATTTTGATAACAATCTCTCTCTCTCTCTCTCTCTCTCTCTCTCTCTCTCTCTCTCTCACACACACACACACACACACACACACACACACACACACACATACATACATACATACATACATACACATACACATACACGTAAACCATACACTGTACGTTGAAGATAACCTAACGTCCCTCCATCCTACCTATCCTCCCTCCTCTCCCCTTCCTTCCTTCGCCTCTTTCATCCCTCCTCTCCCCTTCCTTCCCTTCCCCTCTTTCATCCCTCCTCTCCCCTTCCTTCCCTTCCCCTCTTTCATCCCTCCTCTCCCCTTCCTTCCTTCCCTTCCCCTCTTTCATCCCCATCCTCTTGCCATTCCCATTCATTCTCAAACCCTCTACCTTTCCAGCCTGTCATCTCTTCCTTCTCAATTCTCCCATCACTCCCTCTCTCTATCTGGACCGTCTCTATTATAATTTCGTCTTTTTCCATTCCGTTCTCCTTCTCATCATCCTCTTCCTTTCCTCTTCCTTCTCTCCTCCTATCCCTTCAATTATTCCTCCTCCTCCTCCTCCTCTTCCTCTTCCTCTTCCTCTTCCTCTTCCTCCTCCTCTTCCTCTTCCTCCTTCTCCTCCTCCCCCCTCCTCCTCCTCCTCCTCCTCCTCCTCCTCCTCCTCCTCCTCCTCCTCCAAAGACAAGGAGAGACGGAGGTGGCAGGAGGAGATGGAGAGGGTGGGAGGGAAGAGGAGAAAATGAAAGAGGGAGGAGGGTATCATTATTGGAGGTGGGGGAGACGAAAGAATAAGGAGGGAGGTGATAATAAGAAGGTGAGGAATGACGGAGGAAGAGAGGGAGAGAGGTGTGGTTGTGATGGAGAGGGGGAGGAAGGAGAAATGATGGAGAGAATGGGGTAGGAGGAGGAGGAGGAGCAGAGAACGAAGGAGGAAGAAGAAAAAAAACATAATGAAAGGAAAGAGAAGTCGAGGTGCAGAAAACGGGACGAGAGATGAATGAGGAAGGTGGAGAGAATGAAGGTACAGGGAAAGAGAAAGAGTACAAGGAAAAGTGGAATATGAAAGAAACAATGGAGAAAAACAGAATATCTAATGACGTAGAGCATAGAGATGGAAAGCACACACACACACACACACACACACACACACACAGAGCCACAGTTACATGCTTGTATGTGTGTGTGTGTGTGTGTGTGTGTGTCAAATTATACATGGGCAAGTGTGTGTGTGTGTGTTTAAGTATACATGTACAAGTGTGTGTTTGTGTTTTAAGTATACATGTGCAAGTGTGTGTGTGTGTGTTTAAGTATACATGTACAAGTGTGTGTTTGTGTGTGTTTGAAATAAGTATACATGTACAAGTGTGTGTTTGAATTAAGTATGCATGGACAAGTGTGTGTGTGTGTGTGAGAGAGAGAGAGAGAGAGAGAGAGAGAGAGAGAGAGAGAGAGAGAGAGAGAGAGAGAGAGAGAGAGAGAGAGAGAGAGAGAGAGAGAGAGAGAGAGAGAGAGAAATTATTCGTTAGTTGGTTGGTTCTGTGTATGAATGTGTGTTTGATTGTATGTGCGTATTTAAGTGTGTCAAGTAGGTACAATTGTGTATGTATGTATGTATGTATTGGGTACCCACTGTATGGAGCGCCTAGATTCCTCCAAAATAGGCCAGGAAACAGGACCAGATTGACAAACGTAATTGTGGCTTGTTGCTGGGAATAGTTAGTAGGAATCATTACCTCCAAAAAGGCCACCACGTGTCAATTAATGTCACTCTTGATAACTCAAACATTCTCTCTCTCTCTCTCTCTCTCTCTCTCTCTCTCTCTCTCTCTCTCTCTCTCTCTCTCTCTCTCTCTCTCTCTCTCTCTCTCTCTTTCATTTTTGCCACCATATGACCTTAGCTGTTGAGATGTAATAATACCGTAATAATAATAAGGTTGATGATGACAAAAATAATAATTAACCATATTATATTTTCTGTTATTGCCATTATTTTCTGTACAACATTTTTATCATTGACAGTGATGATGTTGATGATGTTGAAATAATATGCCGAAAAAAAAACTTGTATATTTTGCACACTGATAATATCGTTGCTTTGAGAATTCTATGTAAATTTGTTGTATTTATATAAATACAATGAGTGTGAGATTGGCATGCATAATTTGTAGGAGGGAAATGTAAAGAAATAAATATCCAAGTTTCGTAAATATTATATGTGTTGTCATAGTGATATTTGTAGTAGTAGTAGTAAAGGTAGAGGAGTCATTCGTAGTAGCAGTAGTTTTAGTAGTAGTAGTAGTAGTAGTTGTAGTTGTTGTTGAAATATTTAGGCTTTTGTAGGAATTACGATAGTGAAAACAGCTAATTTTGTTTAGGAATAAAAAAGACAATGAAACTATAATATGCGTCGTTCATAGTTAAACACTACAACAACAACAACAACAACAACAACAACAACAAGAAATAACAACAAACAAATCACAACCAAATATTATACTCACCAAATATTTCATTTTTATAAAGTTATGAAGCAAATAGAAAAATCGGTACACGTAATAATAATATCAAAACAAAATGTACAGTCACGAGCACTAATAAGTATCCAGATGTGCTTGGAATATCTACCTAGAGACAGTCAAATAAATACACAATAAGATCTCCTCCATTGGAAATATTTCGTTGCTGGTGAATTGGTGGACTGTTAAAAAAAAAAACGCTTCAACCAAAGCTGTATCCATATTAGTGCTCGTGACTGTACAGTACATACAGTTGTGGTCAATAATAATCATCCACATATGGGTAGCTTTAACAATTTGCTGTCTAATGTTTTCACGTTCACATATAATGTTATTGTTTTAAGTAGTGTGTAGCTGCTTGTAGTAAATTAAAAGATGGTAGTTAACGTGTGTGTGTGTGTGTGTGTGTTATTATTTTAAGTAGTGTGTAGCTGCTTGTAGTAAATTAAGAGATGGTACTTAACCTATTTATTGGAAAGTTTATCAGCTAAGGAACAGAGGGAAGCTGTCAAAATCTTACGTGAGTTACCCCTATATAGATGATTATATTTGACCACGACTGTATATATATAGCGTTTACAAACAGAAACACGAGTACACCCAACTTGGGGCCGGATTCTCAAAGCAACTTTGGACATCCTATCTCATTTGGGATGTCCTAACTTCCCCAGGCGAGTTAGGTCCACATACTCAGAATACTATGACATCATACTCAAAACAATTTCGGCACTGTGGGCAGCCATCTTGTGAGGACTTAAGACACGTAGATTTAGGACAGCTTCAGAGCAGTCCTAAGTGAAGTTAAGACATCGAAACACATAGAAAACGTTAAATTTGTCGAAAGAGCGATCCTCCCGTGGCTCTCCCCGTTGCTATCCCACCAAAACACCATCACCCACGTCACGTGTGAACATTGTTGTTGTGGGAGAGCTGAATGAACTGAACACCGGGTGCTAAACGTGATAGAACTGTGGTTTGCGTATGAGAATAGGCGTCGCCTACAGAGGGAAAGAGTGTATAGGGATCCATTGGACCCACTACATGTTAGTGAAGAACATTTACTTCGCTATTATAGATTTCCTCGGCAAGAAATCTTGAACTTGTGCCAGGAACTTGACCCACATGTTCGTCGACGAACGAGGAGATCTCATGCTATACCAACACACACGCAAGTGTTAGTAACTCTACGAGTAGCCTACTAGCTAGTGGAACCTTTCAAAGTGTGATTGGAGACTCTGCTGGAGTGACTCAGTCAAGTGTGAGTAGTGGTGAACTCGGTAGTACATTTGTTGGCTGAGAATGCTTCCAAACACGTAATAATATTGTAGATAATTTCTTTGTATGAAATAAACTTGGTAAAATGAAATAAATCCATTGTTGTTAATTAATGCATCTCCTACTTATCTCAATAACACTCTCAAAACTACATTTTACCAGTAATAAAGACTTTGTGAAAATATAATTCAGATTAGATTCAACTGTTTATTGTACAAAAGCAGCACACTATAAAATTAAATACAATACAGAAATAAAATATTATCACAGCAACATGACACACCCAAAATATAATTACTTTTGAAAACAAAATTTAAGTTAGTGAGGTAGTGAGAGTTGTTAGCATAATCACTGTACAGCTACAATAACACTCAAAACTACATTTTACCAGTAATAAAAACTTTCTGAAAATATAATTCTGTATTACATTCAACTGTTTATTGTACAGAAGCAGCACACTATAAAATAACCTACTGAGTTTGGCACATTATCACATTGTTTGTAAATATCAAAAATGTTTTCTTCCTGAAGAAATTAATGTTTCTCATATCAAGTTTTTTCAACAAACTACTAATACTGATGAACAATACAGTACAGTATAGACAAGGGGCCGGACATTTGATTAGTTCAGGCCAAACTTGACTAAGCTAGAAAACTTAAAAATTAATACAATACAGAAATAAAATATTATCACAGCAACATGACACACCCAAAATACAATCACATTTGAAAACAAAATTAAAGTTAGTGAGGTAGTGAGAGTTCTGTTAGCATAATCACTGTACAGCTACAATAACACTCAAAACTATATTTTACCAGTAATAAAGACTTTCTGAAAATATAATTATGTATTACATTCAACTGTACAGAAGCAGCACACTATAAAATAACCTACTGAGTTTGGCACAGTATCACATTGTGGCAGTGGATGAAAGGTTGAGGAAGGATGTGTACGATGCAAAAGTGGTGAGAGGAATGGTCCAATGCTCCGACCATTTTGCGGTGTTGGTAAGGATGAAGGTTAGGGGTAAGTGGGAATATAGTAGGAGGAATGAAGGGGTAAGGAACAAGAGGGAGGTGGCTAGTGGGGAATGGTGATGTTGCCTGATGGTTCGTGACTTTGGATATTTTCTAACAGGCCTGAACTCCCAAAGTCAATATGTTCTGCAGTGATTGGGATGACTCCACAGACATTGTAGAGTGGCGTGTTGTGTCATCTACTCCTGCCAACAAAATATCTTCCAAGTCCCTGATTGTCCCAGGAGGTAGAGGGTTCCAGGTGAAACGTCGTTGACAATGGCCTGGCTCTAGCAGCACCAGAGGTAGACTGAGGCTCATCTGTAACAATAAGAAATGCTGTGGTGTTTATGTAATATGGTTACAATGAAAAAGGAACTGCGATGCATAGTGGGGGCAATAAACACGGGGCCTTCCTCAAAGTCTCCTGTCTGCATTGCAGTTCCATTGGTAATACTGTACATACATTTCACTGTCACCCAACATATATAAATACAATCACTCTTGGCCTGAACAGCAAGATAAAACAAACGTAAGTTACCTACATCACCATTCTGCATCTGCTGATTATTGTGTACAACAGTGGTTCTCACGGGTGCCGCGGCAACCTGGGGTGCCATGGACAGTGCCTAGGGGTGCCACAAGATTGTCATGAATTTTGTCTTGGCTAGATCATCTCAAGGTACATTTGTAAAACTGTTTGTAGCAGTCTGCCTATAATTAATTGTCGGTGTAGGAAGGTACTCGCTCTAATATTGCATAACCAAATGTAACCACATGTATCTCACTAAATCAGGTTAGCTTTTGTTTGTTTTGCTTATTTGATTATCAGTGATTATCAGGCCTTTTTTTTCTTCTTTTTATGCTAGTCTGCATTTATAACTCTTAAATTAATCTACTTCTAATATTCTGAATCTAATTCTACTGATCAGTTTCTATGTTTGGGCATGTACTGTACCATCATATATTAATTTTGGTTTGAGTATGGATAATAATTTTAAATAATTAATTAAAGTAATTTAAACAGCTACAATTGTATATCAAAAGTTAATTCATGTGAGGAGGGGTGATGGTGAAAAAGGGGTGCCACAGAAAGGATTATATAAATTCAGGGTGCCATCACTGAAAAAAGATTGAGAACCACTGGTGAACAACATCTTCAATACAATATATATTGCATCTCGTCAACCTACTGAAGATTACATAATGAACATCAGCTAAGCTCAATAACATCTTCACTACCAATTATGCATCTACTTACTGGGTTGTGGTGCATGCTCATCAAGTGTCCCTGTCAACGGCATGGGTCTGACAACACTACCAGCAGAGGTCGATGGCAGAGGCTCATCTGTAACAATAATATGTGCGGTGTTATGCAACAGTATATCCAGTACTAATGCAACATGTTTACTTTGAGCTTTTGTAGTAACAAACAACACATAATAACCATAATACTGCATGCATAAAAAGGACACAAATACAGTACAGAATTGGGGCCTTGCATTCCACTGCACTCTATAAGTTATTTTAGACGTTAACGTACCTGACCTAACAATACAAAGTCACCGAGGAAAGCATGACAATCCCCTACACAGCCCTTCCACTATCTTCTTTGAGAGAACATAGTCACAATATGCACTCCGTAAAAATTAGTCAAATTTACCAGCAGTGATGACCTCGCTTTCGAAAGGGCCAGAGATCCCCTCAATAGCCTCTGTCTCGATGAGAGCAAGCATTGCCTCCTCTGTAGGCTTCCAGTCCTTTGTGTCAGGTATTCCACCACCTGTAAAAGCCATGAAATTACAGTCATATCTAAGATGAACAGTAGTATCGTTGCAGCATTGCTTTAAGTAGTCAAACTCTAGTACAGTATACTGTATTGAGCTTCTTGAATGCTTAATTTCTTTCTGTATTGTGAAGTATAATTCTGCCAATCTTTCTCAATACATTACATTAGTAGATGGAATTCCTAAAACTATCCTACATCATATTTAATGATCACTTAAGGTAGCCTACATTTTGTACCCAAAATTTCCGGTAAATTTTTAGTATCATGCTTTTCTTAAATTACATACCTAACCTAATGGCTGAGTTAACAAATTCTATAATGCACACTATTAAAAGTATAATGCAAGAACAACTGAAAATATTTACTCTAATGCAGTTCTCTAATATGTTTTTCCCAAGTCAGGTTTTGGGAATTAGCCTGACCTAACCAAACCTCAGAACCACAGCAGACTACCGGGACCTAACTGGGGCAAACCGTTATGAAGAAAGGTCCATATAGGTCTACTTGTGAGTAACAATGGAAGAAACAATCTACTACACAATGGCAATACAGTAAATAAATACCATAGAGAAACTAATATTTAATGGTTATTATGAACATCAATTTTCAATGATGTAAGGACTTACCTGTCACTCTAATTTCACTCCTTTCCTTGGCTGCCTTCTTTATCACGTCGGACCTGAAAGTTCTGAATTTTTTCTTAACTCCCTGCACATCCCTCGAGACTCTGCTAATGCTGTTCACAGACTCGGTGACTGCCCTCCACTCATTGTCTTTCTCTTTAGCAATTATTTCAGAGGATAATAAACCCATTTTCACTGTCTTCCTCATTGCCATTTCTTGCAGCATCATCAGTAACTCTTCGTCTGTGATGTTCGCAGCTGTTCTTTTCTTCTCTGGTGGTGACATGGCAGAATGATGGCTTCAAAACTTAGTGCGACGTTACCACTGATGCTGACAGTCTCTTTGCGGGCGATAAGAGAGAGATAAGGCTGCAGGCACTACGTCACACGCTCCCAGCGTCCCTTTATGTTTACACAACACAGCTGATAGGATCCTTATTGGCACAGTGACATTCATTGCTTTCTATTGGCTGGATACACTTGAAAGACGCCACCTGATTGGCTGAAGGTTTTCCGAGGTCCTAGAGGAATAGGACGTCCCAAGTGTTTAGGAACAGTTTAGGACGTCCGAAAAATGTTTTGAGTATCGGGACTTACGACACGAAATAGGATGTCCTAAACTGTTCCTAAGATCGGACGTCCTAAGTGAGATAGGACGTCCTAAGTGAGATAGGACGTCCCAAATGAGATAGGATGTCCTAAGTTAAGAACCGTTTTGAGAATCCGGCCCCAGGGGTGGAATCCAAAGAGATTGTTTAGCGACGCGTCGTTAATACCGATGTCGGTAATAACTAACTACACGCAGGCGTCGTTAACTTCGCCCTGATCCAAGAAGCCTCTGCCCGCCTGTTGTTAGGAGCGCGGTAACTGGTACATGCCTCTGATTGGCTAAAGTCATCAATGACGTCATGGACACCTCGTAGCCAATCACGAAGCGTGTGACATGGCGCGTTTGTTTAAAAACCGCGATCAGCTGGCAGCTGTCAAAACAAGTGTCTTCGTATCGCTCTACTGAGTGTACTCGACTTTTTCATTTCAAACACAGCAGGTACGTCCACAGTTTTTATTTAGTATCTGAAAATAGTTTTTGGAGTCATACGAAATGTAAATAATGAAAAGGTTATGAAATGCTTATTGATTTTATGCACTCTTTGTATGGTAATTACATTAATCATTCAGTATACAGTACTTGGTTTTAGCATTTCATTAATTATTAACATACTTGTATTTTGTTTAAAACAATGATGTATAACACAGTACTGTATTTACAGTAGTGTACTGTGTTCTATTTTCGTAGCACTCTGTGCTCTGCCATCTAACTAATACCCAATATTCTAATCCTGTTCCCACCTCCTGTCAGTGCTTATAGTGGTGAATCCATGATCCATTCTCTGAAGATCATTTAATAACATTGTTTATTCTGAACACACAGCAGAATACGTATTGTTGCCACACTTCCTCCATGCACAAGAGGACATTAGGGACATCCTAGAAGTGATGATGGAGTCAGCAGGAAGCCACAGCTGCTATTAGAGAAAGTGCAGCAGCACAGAGACAAGCAGCTGAAGCCATTATAGTGCTGGCTTCTATTGTAAGAGTGTTTATTGAGAAATAAGGAAAATAACTTTGGATCAGGATGTGTTGCATACAGTATGCTATTAATTTGGCTAGAAGCATACAGTGTTGTCATGGTAGGGAAGACAGTAATAGCATGCTCCTAGCTAAGTTAGGAGCATACTGTAAATAACACTGAACTGCATACAGTCACACATTCCAGCAACACAATAAACATTCAAGATCCCATTGGAAAAACCATGTAATCGTAATGTAAATATAACCGATAACACCAACTTAGGAAATAGATATACAGTATATATATAGTTTGGTGATTCTGCATACCAATACTGTACCAATGTTACCAAACATTCTGTCACATGCCACATTAAAAAAACATATAGCAAAACACCAACAGACACAGACATAATAAGTTGGTAAATAAATACACTAGTAACCAAGACATAATTTTATTTTTTTAAACTCCCTTTCGACCATAAAACTCCGGTATGATCTCGTCACGTGTCTGTCTACCCGTGCCACCACGATCACCAGCTCCAACTACATGGGCCTCAATAGGCATGTCCTCTTCTGGTAGATGCTGGAAAATGAAGGTATTAAGGGATTTTAGAAATCACTGAAAAACATTGATATATTAAGACAAACTTCAGGGTTGAAGCAGTGCAATTGCAGAGATTGCATTGTACAGTATTATAATAATTACTGTAATTGAAGTAATTACTTGTGTCTCATTGTACTTATATAGTAGCACAGTAAGGTAAGTTAATGCTACAATAAATACTAAGCCACAGTGTATACTTACATTGTTAGGGTCAGGAATACTCCTACTGACACACCGGTTGTGCAGCAGGAGACAAGCACTTACAATCTTTGCAGATCTCAAAGGAGTGTACTGTAATTCTCCACCAAACCGATGAATACATCTGTTAGATACCATTTATTAGAGGGATATAAAAGGAAAATGTAACAGTGGATTTTATGAACCAATGTGAACAAAAAGTAATCATATGAAATACATTAATAAAAATAAATTTTCATTTCATTATAAAGTCAAAAGATTTAGAAACCTTGCCATTGATTGGAAACTCTTATGAAATTAGAATTGAGGTTTGGAGAGGGAGCAAATTATAACTATATATAGAGTTTGCTTGTGATTTGTTGAAACCGAAGGGATATTAAAAAGTCACTTCCTAACCTGAAGCAATTTTTCACAACTCCTAAGGTCAGCTCCACAATGACCCTTGTTCTTACAAGGGCCCTGTAGTAGAGTTCTTCTGCCTCATTTGTGGGATTGGTGACTGGGGTCATGAGAAAAGGCTCCAATGGGTACCCACTGTCACCTGCAACACATTGTTACCAGAAAGATGAACTATTTATACATACTGTACATACATATATAACCAAACATAAACTCACCTGGGAGGAATATGTATATCATACAGCCTTAGAACTGTACACTTGTTAAAACATCTCCTGATACCAACCTAGGAGTAAGTAGTCCCCAAAGTGCCTCTACTAAAGTGTTGCCTCAAGTTGCTGTTCCTTCAAATGTAGGCATCATAAGTGGATCCTGCAAAGTGACACATGTATTAAAGCATGTGGTTCTACTTCAAATGTTATGCCAAGAAGCCCTCACATATATATAATGTTTTAATACACTTGGCAACCCTAGTGTAAATGGGAAGACTTTTTATATCAAACTTGATTTTTAAAGAGATATAACCATGCAGGTTTTGGGAATTTTTTTATATACAAGGGTATGCAATAATATAGACCATATACTAAACAGTATCTTACACAAAATTTCTTATTTACACACATTATTTAAATCTAGGTACATGAAATACAGTACAGTACCTGGAAATCTGGCAGAATAATTGATGATCAAGCCATTTCCATCACAAATAACTTGAAAGTTTAGTTAATTTAATCTTTTTCTATTGACGTACAGTACA
>JAWQEG010003159.1:7500-107500 GCA_033782935.1 Petrolisthes cinctipes
GTATTAAATTTAAAGATGGTAGTTAATGTGTGTGTGTGTGTTATTGTTTTAAGTAGTGTGTAGGTGCTTGTATTAAATTAAAATATGGTAGTTAATGTGTGTGTGTGTTATTGTTTTAAGTAGTGTGTAGCTGCTTGTATTAAATTAAAAGATGGTAGTTAACCTATTTATTGGAAAGTTTATCAGCTAAGGAACAGAGGAAAGCTGTCAAACTCTTACGTGAGTTACCCCTATATGGATGCTTATAAATGACCGTGACTGTATATATAGATGACCCTAGATAGATATATGTACAATGAATAAATAAATAGTGTGTGTGTGTTTATGTGTACAGTATGTGTGTGTGTGTGTGTGTTTATGTGTACAATATGTGTGTGTGTGTGTGTGTGTTTATGTGTATAGTACGTGTTTGTGTGTTTATGTGTACAATATGTGTGTGTGTGTGTGTTTATGTGTACAGTACGTGTTTGTGTGTGTGTGTTTATGTGTACAGTACGTGTTTGTGTGTGTGTGTTTATGTGTACAGTACGTGTGTGTGTGTGTGTGTTTATGTGTACAGTACGTGTGTGTGTGTGTGTGTTTATGTGTACAGTACGTGTTTGTGTGTGTGTTTATGTGTACAGTACGTGTGTTTGTGTGTGTGTTTATGTGTACAGTACGTGTGTGTGTGTGTGTGTTTATGTGTACAGTACGTGTTTGTGTGTGTGTGTTTATGTGTACAGTACGTGTTTGTGTGTGTGTGTTTATGTGTACAATATGTGTGTGTTTATGTGTACAGTACGTGTGTGTGTGTGTGTGTGTGTGTACAGTACGTGTGTGTGTGTGTGTGTGTGTGTGTACAGTACGTGTGTGTGTGTGTGTGTGTGTGTACAGTACGTGTGTGTGTGTGTGTGTGTTCCCAGGCTCCTCTTGTTATTCATTACCATACACACTAAGTTATTTACTGACCCTGTGTTTGTTAAAAGGATAACTAGCGTGTCCAAGAATTAAATAAAGAGTGAAGTGACTCTATATTTTATTTATTTACTTGTATTTATTTATTTATTGTTTTTTTATTTATTTGTTTATTTATTTATTTATTGTTATTTTTCTATTTATTTAGTTATTTTTCTATTTATTTATTTATTTAAGTATTTATATATTTATTTATTTAAGTATTTATTTATTGTTTGTTTATTTATTTATTTATTGTTTTTATTTATATATTTATTTATTTAAGTATTTATTTATTGTTTATTTAAGTATTTATTTATTATTTATATATTTATTTATTTAAGTATTTATTTATTGTTTATAGATTTATTTATTTTTTTATTTATTTATTTATTTTCTTTCCATGCGAGACAGATGGCCCCGAGGACCTTCTCGCTGCCAGGCGTGTGACGGTGGACGAAGACGGCGCCGCCACCGTCCTGTGCTCGGCAAGTGGCAACCCAACGCCCAACATTACCTGGACCAGACACCACAACCACAACCACAACAACAACAAAAACAACAACTACAACAGCCGCAATGACAACAACAACTACAACCGCTACGACACCAACAACAACAACAACAGCCGCAATGACAACAACTACAACAACAACTACAACCACAACTACCACAACTACAACACCAACAGGCATCCCGACACTCCTTCCTGGAATACAAGGTTAGGACCGAGAGGAATGGTTAGGGTACTTATTTAAATTTTTTTTTTTACAATTTTTTTTTTTTGCCTTGATTGATTCCGCCAAAGTACAGTATTTTTTTTTTTATTTTTTTTTGCCGCCTTGATTGATTCCTCCAAAGTACTGTATGTAATATGATGCCAGGAAACAAAAAAACAAACAGGACCAGATGAACAAACGCAAATAATGCATGTGTGTGTGTGTGTGTGTTCTTCTGTCTGTTGCTCGGTATTTAATAGTTTGAATTAAGTTGGTAATTCGCTTTTTTTGTTACATTGGTGTGCCTTGATTCCTTCAAAGTAAATATGCCAGGAAACAGAACCACATGGACAAATATAATGGTGTTCTGTTGTTGCTTGGAATAGTTTGGAGGATTCAGTTGCTCCAGATTTACCAACATAAATTTTCCCCTTATACTTCCAGATTTTCCCCTTATATTTCCAGATTTCCCCCTTATAGTTCCATATTTTCCCCCTTATAGTTCCATATTTCCCCTTATACTTCCAGATTTTCCCCCTTATAGTTCCATATTTTCCCCCTTATAGTTCCAGATTTCCCCTTATACTATAGTTCCAGATTTCCCCCTTATAGTTCCAGATTTACCAACGCAATATTTCCCCCTTATATTTCCAGGTTTTCCCCTTATAGTTCCATATTTTCCCCTTATAGTTCTAGATTTCCCCTTATAGTTCCAGATATCCCCCTTATAGTTCCAGATTTATCAACGCAATATTTCCCCCTTATAGTTCGGACATAATCCTGGCGTCTGGTTTCGGCGAGGCGAGGTTGGTGGTTGAGTTGGCGAGTGCGTCTGACACGGGCCTCTACCTGTGTCACGCCACCAGTCCCATCGCCACGCCGCCACCCATCGCCACCGCCATCGTCGTCACGCGTAAGTTATTATTTTTTTTTAATTCGGTTATTTGTTTTCCAGTTTCTTATTTATTTCAGTTCCTTTTTTTTTTTTTAGTCATTTTTTTTTTTTTTTTTTTTTCAGGATTTTTTTTTTTTTTTTTTTTTTTTACCCACTAGAATTAAGCTCCCACATTCCAAAGTAATAATTGTAGGTTGGTGAGTACGGGTAGGAGAAAGTGTGTGACAGATGATGTAGGAAGTTAATGCAGCATCGGCACACTCCTTGATAATTATGCTGGGAAGGAATACCGGCCCTAATCACTTCATAATGTGTACTGTATCTCTTTCCCCTTCCCCCCCAAAAAACTAGAGGCTCCCACATCCATATCCGAGCACGGGGAGGATAGAGTGGGACAGGCGTGGGCACCGGTGGGCGGGACGGGACAACTAGACTGTCGGGTGAAGGCGGCACCAGCACCGACCATCACCTGGACTTTCAATACCAATAAGTTACTAGCGAACGGCAGGAAGTACATCATTCATGTCCCTCAGGTTGGTGGTGGTGGTGGTGGTGGTGGTGGTGGTGATGGTGTAGTCGGAGGGTCGATTCCACAGTGGTTGGTATTGGTTTGT
Organism: Petrolisthes cinctipes; assembly: GCA_033782935.1. Classification (NCBI taxonomy): domain Eukaryota; kingdom Metazoa; phylum Arthropoda; class Malacostraca; order Decapoda; family Porcellanidae; genus Petrolisthes; species Petrolisthes cinctipes. The sequence continues at coordinate 10,662 of JAWQEG010003159.1, forward strand.
AGGCATGCAAACGAAAGAATCTTAGCCGTTAAAAGGATTGTGTGTGTGTGTGTGTGTGTGTGTGTGTTTTCCCAGGTTTGTGTTGTTATTCATTACCATACACACTAAGTGATTTACTGGCCCTGTGTTGAAAGAATAGTGTGTGTGTGTGTGTGTGTGTGTTTTCCCAGGTTTGTGTTGTTATTCATTACCATACACACTAAGTGATTTATTGACCCTGTGTTGAAAGAATAGTGTGTGTGTATGTGTGTGTGTGTTTTCCCAGGCTTGTGTTATTCATTACCATACACACTAAGTGATTTACTGGTCCTGTGTTAAAAGGATATTGTGTGTATGTGTGTGTGTGTGTTTTCCCAGACTTCTATTATTCATTACCATACTCACTAAGTGATTTACTGACCCTGTGTTAAAAGATACATGCTCTAAATCGAATCATCTTACGTCGAGAACCAACGGTAATATTTCCTATAGAGTATCAATGGTTTCAACAGCTGGTAAACAAGGTGTGTGTGTGTGTTTAAGTGATTTACTGACCCTGTGTTAAAAGGATACATGCGCTAAATCGAATCATCTTACGTCAAGAACCAACGGTAATATTTTCTATAGAGTATCAATGGTTTCAACAGCTGGTAAACAAGGTGACAGAGTGGTCGTCAGTGTTGGAGGTGCGTGGAGTGACGGTGAGGGATCATGGCCGCTACACCTGTACTGCACACAACTCTAGGGGTTCGCATTCACTCACCTTCAATCTGAGTCCTCCTCTCCTCCCTGCCACACCTTGGAATATGAATGTAAGCACCAAACTGAATTATTATTTTTATATCATACAGAAGCTACAGGGAAATACAGTCCTCCTCTCCTCCCTGCCACACCTTGGAATATGAATGTAAGCACCAAACAGAATTATTATTTTTATATCATACAGAAACTACAGGGAAATACAGTTTATCTAAAATATATGGCACTATGATAATGCCTTTACATGTAACTACTCTTGTAGATATTTAAAGGGATATAATTATATGTGTTATGGTGTTATTGGTGGTAAATCTGGAGCAACTGATTCCTCCAAAAAAAAAGAAAATACTCCAGGGAACAGGACACCAACAATATTTTTATTCATTTGGTTCTGTTTCCTGATGTGGGTTGGAGAAATCAATGAGCTCCAATGTACCCAAAGTGTATTACTCCCTTGTGATGTAGTCAGAAAATTGAAGAGCCCTACTTAAAACAATAACACACACACACACACACACACGTTAACTACGAGCCCTTCAAATATTGCCACGAAACACACACACCTATAGGGAAGGAGTTTGTTTCGTGGCATAGTTTGGAGGAATCAGAAGCCTCCAATTTTTATACACAATCACAGGGTCCTTAAGGGAGTGTGGGAATAGGGGGACAGGCTTGGGGTTGGTTTAGGGGGGTGCGTGGGTTTTTGGGGGGTGCGGGAGTAGGGGGACAGGCTGGGGGGGGGGGGTTGCGGGAATAGGGGACAGGCTTTCTACCCCCCTCAAGCCTGTCCCCCCCCCCCTCAAGCCTGTCCCCCCCCCCCTCAAGCCTGTCCCCCCCCAAGCCTGTCCCCCCCCAAGCCTGTCCCCCCCCCAAGCCTGTCCCCCCCCCTCAAGCCTGTCCCCCCCCCAAGCCTGTCCCCCCCCCCAAGCCTGTCCCCCTACTCCCGCACCCTCCAAAAAAACCCGCACCCCCCTAAACCCCCCCCAAGCCTGTCCCCTATTCCCGCACCCCCTCAACAGAAATACAATATGGCGGCCTGCTGTTGTTGCTTGGTATAGTTTAATTAATTATATTTTGTTATTTATCTCTCTACTTTTCATACACGATCACAGGGTGTAAATCTGGAGCAACTGAATCCTCCAAGCTATTCCAAACAACAGAACACCATTATATTTGTTCATCTGGTGCTGTTTCCTGGCATACTTTGGAGGAATCAAGGCACTCCAATGTAAACACAAGTGAATTACCACCTTAACTAACTAAACAATATCTCTCTCTTTCAGGTGACGGTCGTTGCGAATAGTGTTTCTCTGGTGACGTGGAAGACTAATCCTTTTGGGGCGCCACCTGCTGGGTTCACTATACGCTACAGACTTGTCGGTGCCACTCAGTATCAAGTAAGAATGTCCTGATTGTAGTGTCGTGGTCATATATAATAATCATCATCCACATATGGGTGTCTCAAACAATTTACTGTCTAATGTTTTCACGTTCATATATGATGTTATTGTTTTAAGTAGTGTGTAGCTGCTTGTAGTAAATTAAAAGATGGTAGTTAACGTGTGTGTGTGTGTGTGTGTGTGTGTGTGTGTGTGTGTGTTATTGTTTTAAGTAGTATGTATGTAGCTGCTTGTATTAAATTAAAAGATGGTAGTTAACGTGTGTGTGTGTGTGTGTGTTATTGTTTTAAGTAGTATGTAGCTGCTTGTATTAAATTAAAAGATGGTAGTTAATGTGTGTGTGTGTGTGTGTGTGTGTTATTGTTTTAAGTAGTATGTAGCTGCTTGTATTAAATTAAAAGATGGTAGTTAACGTGTGTGTGTGTGTGTGTGTGTGTGTTATTGTTTTAAGTAGTGTGTATGTAGCTGCTTGTATTAAATTAAAAGATGGTAGTTAACGTGTGTGTGTGTGTTATTGTTTTAAGTAGTATGTAGCTTCTTGTATTAAATTTAAATATGGTACTTAATCTATTTATTGGAAAGTTTATCAGCTAAGGAACGGAGGGAAGCAGTCAAAAATTTACTTGAGTTACTCCTTTATGGATGATTATTTTTGACAAGTTAGTGTGTCAAAAATACATAAATAAATACTTGTATCCATCAGTTACTTCATTATTTACACCCATCAGTCCCTCATTGAAGACTACCAGATGTATGTTTTGGGGTGGGTAGAAAGCCTGTCCCCTATTCCTGCACCCCCCTAACCCCCCCCCCCAAGCCTGTCCCCATATTCCTGCACCCCCCAAAACCCCCACCAAGCCTGTCCCCCTACTCCCGCACCCCCCTAAACCCCCCCCCCAAGCCTGCCCCCCTAAACCTGTCCCCCAAGCCTGTCCCCCTACTTCCACACCCCCCTAACCCCCCCCAAGTCTGTCCCCATATTCCTGCACCCCCCAAAACCCCCCCAAGCCTGTCCCCCTACTCCCGCACACCCCAAAACCCCCCCAAGCCTGTCCCCCTACTCCCGCACCCTCCTAAACCCCCCCTAAGCCTGTCCCCATATTCCTGCACCCCCCAAAACCCCCACCAAGCATGTCCCCCTACTCCCACACCCCCCTAAGCCTGTCCCCCTATTCCCGCACCCCCCCAAGCCTGTCCCACTATTCCCGCACCCCCCTAAACCTGTCCCCCCATTCCCGCACCCCTTTAATCTAATGCCAACTAATTTTTTTCAGCATCTAGACGTATCCGGGAGTAACGCAACGAGATCGACCGTCAAGAACCTCACCCCAGGAGCCGATTACACCTTTGCTATCAGCGCGTATAATAATCGGGGAAGCTCAAATTATACCACACCTTCCCCTCAAGTCTCCATGTTCAGTAAGTTAAATAGTACTTTGTTTTTTGGTAAGTTAAATAATTCTTTGTTTTTCAGTAAGTTAATAATTCTTTTTTCAGTAAGTTAAATCATTTGTTTTTTAGTAAGCTATATAATCTTTTGTTTTTTAGTAAGTTAATAATTCTTTTTTCAGTAAGTTAAATCCTTTCAGTAAGTTAAATAATACTTTGTTTATCAGTAAGTTAATAATTCTTTGTTTTTTAGTAAGTTAAATAATACTTTGATTTTTGGTAAGTTAAATACTGTAATTCTTTTTTTTTCAGTAAGTTAAATCCTGCCAGTAAGTTAAATAATACTTTGTTTATCAGTAAGTTAAATAATTCTTTGTTTATCAGTAAGTTAAATAATACCTTGTTTTTTAGTAAGTTAAATAATTCTTTGTTTATCAGTAAGTTAAATAATTCTTTGTTTTTTGGTAAGTTAAATAATTCTTTATTTTTTTTCAGTAAGTTAAATTCTGCCAGTAAGTTAAATAGTACTTTGGTTTTTGGTAAGTTAATAATTCTTTTTTTCAGTAAGTTAAATAATTCTTTGTTTTTTGGTAAGTTAAATACTGTAATTCTTCTTTTTTTTCAGTAAGTTAAATCCTTTCAGTAAGTTAAATAATCTTTTGTTTTTCAGTAAGTTAATAATTCTTTTTTCAGTAAGTTAAATAATTCTTTTGTTTTTTGGTAAGTTAATAATTCTTTTTTCAGTAAGTTAAATAATCCCTTGCTTTTCTGTGACACTGTATAAAAATAATTGATTCTTCTTTGATAAATACAAAGGAATACAAAGGAATACAAAGGACATTCAAACAGCAACAGACCTACTGGTCCTTACGAGGCTGCTTGATTTTGCTATTCTATCTAACCTACAAGAGTGAGGGAAAGTATAGCAAAGACAGTGAGGGAAAGTATAGCAAAGAGTGAGGGAAAGTATAGCAAAGATGTAGGTATGGTGAAGGAAGAAGCAATAAAAATAATAATTAATTCTCCTTTGATAAATGTGTCTTGTTTGTGGTGGTTGTATGGAGGTATGGTGAAGGAAGAGGCACTAAAAATAATACTTAATTCTCCTTTGATAAATGTACGTACAGTGAAGGAAGAGGCAATAAAAATAAATACTTAATTCTCCTTTAATAAATATGTCTTGTTTTGTGGTTGTTGTATGGAGGTATGGTGAAGGAAGAGGCAATAAAAATAATAATTAATTCTCCTTTGATAAATGTGTAAGGAAGATGGAACACTGAAAAATAAATACTTAATTCTCCTTTGATAAATGTGTAAGGAGAATGATGGAAGCACTAAAATATACTTAATTCTCCTTTTAATAAATGTGTCTTGTTTTGTGGTTGTTGTATGGAGGTATGGTGAAGGAAGAGGCAATAAAATAATACTTAATTCTCCTTTGATAAATGTGTACAGTATTGTTTATTGTGGTACTAAAAAATACTTAATTCTCCTTTAATAAATGTGTCTTGTTTGTGGTTGTTGTATGGAGGTATGGTTGAGGAGGGAGCCGTTAGCAGCAGTGTTGGTGGTCGACAGCAGCGTGTTCCTCGCCTCATCATTCTCCTCATCTGTCTCACCGCCACCACACTCTTCGTCCTCAATGTCTCCATCGTGGTGTGCTTCCTCAGACGGCAGGCCAACAAGCGCAACATGTCAGGTGACGACGACAAACGCTGCGCTTGCATTCTTATTATAAATCTCTTTGCAACGGGAAGACAAATAAAGTGATAAACATAATAATAATAATAATAATAATGATGATAAAAAATAATGCCTGTAATAATAATAATAATAATAATAATAATAATAATAACAATAATAAAAATAATGCCTGTAAATCATTATAGTAATTATAATGGTAGAATAATAATAATAATAATAGCAATAACAACAATAATAAAAATGCCTGTAATAATGATAGTAATTAAAATAGTAGAATAATAATGATAATAATAATAATAACAACAATAATAATAAAAAATATATAAATAATAATAATAACAATAATAAAAATAATGCCTTTAATAATAATAGTAATAATAATAATAAAAATAATAATAATAATAATAATAACAATAATAATAATAATAATAACAATAATAATAAAAAATAACAACAATACTAACAATAATAATAACAAAAATAAAAATAATAATAATAATAATAACAATAATAATAACAAGAATAACAACAATACAGTACTACTACTAATAATAATAACAATAATAACAATAATAATAATAATAATAATAATAATAACAATAATATTAATTAAATAAAAATAACAGCAACAATAATAATAATAAAAAAAAAAAAAAAAAATAATAATAATAATAATAATAATAATAATAATAATAACAATAATAACAATAATAATAAATAACAATATTAATAATAATAATAATAATAATAATAATAACAAAATTTTCAGCCTCATCCAGTAAAACGACGGCACTAGAAGTTTACACACCGACCAGTGCCGCACCCGTCGACGAGTTTCCCCTCACTACGGTCAATGATGGACCCCCACCCGAATACCAGGTAATAGTATTTTTTTTTTTTTTTGCCCAGTTTAATTATGTGTTGTTTTTTTTTCAGTTCCCCAGTTGGTCGGCCAAAAAAAAAAAAAAAAATTATTATTGGAACCATCTTCGTGTTGAAATTAAATATATAAAATAAAATTCGTTGTATGGTCGGAAAAAAAAATTATTATTGGATCCATCTTCGTGTTGAAATTTAATATATAAATACAAATAAATTAAATATATAAAATAAAGTTTATTGTATGGTTGGCAAAAACAAAAAAATATTATTGGAACCATCTTCGTGTTGAAATTAAATATATAAATACAAATAAATTAAATATATAAAATAAAGTTTATTGTATGGTTGGCAAAAAAAAAAAAATTATTGGATCCATCTTCGTGTTGAAATTATATATATAGATACACAGTTCATTGTAGTGAAGATGGCAGAGGTAGTGAAGATGTGATATTCTGTGTTAATTATGAGTGCCACGAGGGTAGTGAAGATGGCAGAGGTAGTGAAGATGTGATATTCTGTGTTAATTATGAGTGCCAGCGAGGGTAGTGAAGATGGCGGAGGTAGTGAAGATGTGATATTCTGTGTTAATTATGAGTGCCAGCGAGGGTAGTGAAGATGGCGGAGGTAGTGAAGATGTGATATTCTGTGTTAATTATGAGTGCCAGCGAGGGTAGTGAAGATGGCAGAGGTAGTGAAGATGTGATATTTTGTCTTAATTATGAGTGCCAGCGAAGATAGTGAAGATGGCAGAGGTAGTGAAGATGTGATATTCTGTGTTAATTATGAGTGCCAGCGAGGGTAGTGAAGATGGCAGAAGTAGTGGAGATGTGATATTCTGTGTTAATTATGAGTGCCAGCAAGGGTAGTGAAGATGGCGGAGGTAGTGAAGATGTGATATTTTGTCTTAATTATGATATGAGAATGCCAGCGAGGGTAGTGAAGATGGCAGAGGTAGTGAAGATGTGATATTTTGTCTTAATTATATGAGAATGCCAGCGAGGGTAGTGAAGATGGCAGAGGTAGTGAAGATGTGATATTCTGTGTTAATTATGAGTGCCAGCGAGGGTAGTGAAGATGGCAGAGGTAGTGAAGATGTGATATTCTGTGTTAATTATGAGTGCCAGCGAAGGTGCCAGGGAGAGTAGTGAAGATGGTGGAGGTAGTGAAGATGTGATATTTTTTCTTAATTATGATATGAGAATGCCAGTGAGGGTAGTGAAGATGTCTTAATTATAATATACCTGTACATCTATTCACGCAGGAGGAATATGATGAGAGTGCCAGCGAGGGTAGTGAAGATGACGGAGGTAGTGAAGATGTGATTTTCTTCTGTGACGGAGAGACACAGTTCACTACCAATGATGATGATAATGATACTACTGTTATTGTTGATGGTGATGGTGATGGTGATGGTGATGGTGATGATATTATACCTACTCTGATTCAACAAGGCCTCTTGTATGTAGCTGGGTTTGACATAGTACTTCCCACACAAGTTGATGGTGATGATGGTGATGGTGTTGGTGTTGATGGTGACTCTTCCCCTCACACCATATCACCATTGGTTTGGCAAAGCAGGATGGTGAGCAGTGGTTAGCAGCAAAGCAATTAAATTCCCTCAATATATATATACTTAGTCAGTCAACTCTCCCCCCTTCCCCTCCCCCGCCCCCACTTCCCCTCCCCTACCCCCACTTCCCCTCCCCCGCCCCCACTTCCCCTCCCCCGCCCCCACTTCCCCTCCCCCCTCCCCGCCCCCACTTCCCCTCCCCCGCCCCCGCCCCCACTTCCCCTCCCCCGCCCCCACTTCCCCTCCCCCGCCCCCACTTCCCCACCCCCGCCCCCCTTCCCCGCCCCCACTTCCCCTCCCCGTCCCCCCTCCCCGCCCCCACTTCCTCTCCCCCGTCCCCCCTCCCCACCCCCACTTCCCCTCCCCCGCCCCCACTTCCCCTCCCCTGCCCCCTATCCCCGCCCCCACTTCCCCTCCCTGCCCCCCCCCCCTAAGAAATGTTGTGTTGTTGTTGTTGCTGCTGTTGTTGTTCGTCAAGCTGTCCGACCGAGCAGCCCCGCGATGTGTTGTTGTTGTTGTTGTTGTTTGTCAAGCTGTCCGACCGAGCAGCCCCACGATGTGTTGTTGTTGTTGTTGTTGTGTACGTCTGAGCCACATCCTCGTCTCAGCTGTTGTGATGGAGGATTCATTTAATAATAGCAGTCAATGTTTGGTCCGTTATTCAAGAACATTATTGTGTGGTGTATACGATGGCGCGGTACCGATCGATACGACGGCTGCGTGGCTCCGTAGACAAACAGGAATTTAAGTGAGCCGGCCATCGTACCATCTTACCACACTATCGTATACACCACCACCACCACCACTACCACCACCACCACGGATGTTCTTGAATACGAAGATCCTTTTTATTACTGTACGTGAGTTTTCTATCTACCTTCCGGCCCCATGACTCCGTCCGTACCCTCCTTCTGTATAAAACATTAATGTGTAAACCCCCGTGACAACAACCTATTCGTTTTTTTTTTTTTTAGAGCGAGAAAATACCATCCAATTGATGATGACATACATGTTTTCAGCCACCACTTGTGTGTCTCTCTGTCTCTCTCTCAATCTGTCTCTCTCTTTTTCTCAATCTGTCTCTCTCTCTCTCAATCTGTCTCTCTCTCAATCTGTCTCTCAATCTCAATCTCAATCTCTCTCTCAATCTCAATCTCAATCTCTCTCTCCTGTCTATCTCTCAATCTGTCTCTCTCTCAATCTGTCTCTCTCTCTCTCCTGTCTATCTCTATTTCTCCTGTCTATCTCTCTCTCTCTCCTGTCTATCTCTATTTCTCTCTCTGTCTCTGTCTCTCTCAATCTGTCTCTCTCTCTCTCAATCTGTCTCTCTCTCTCTCTCCTGTCTATCTCTATTTCTCTCAATCTCTCTTTTTCTCTCTCAATCTCAATCTCTCTCTCAATCTCAATCTCTCTCTCAATCTCAATCTCAATCTCTCTCTCAATCTCAATCTCTCTCTCAATCTCTCTCTCAATCTCTCTCTCTCTCTCTCTCTCTCTCTCTCTCTCTCCAACCTCTCTATATATATATGTGTGTGTGTATAATATAGATAATCCTTTGTGTAAACCTGCTGTATTGACATTGGCAAAGTAAGTTAGTTAGTTAGTTAGTGTGCCTATAACTTTCCTATATATAATTATGACCCACCCACCTGCCTTGGAAATTGATTGTACAGTCACGAGCACTAATAAGTATACAGGTGTGCTTGGAATACCTATATAGACAGTAAATAAATACACAATAACATCTCCATTGTACAGTTACCAGCACTAATAAGTATACAGGTGTGCTTGGAATTCCTAGAGAGACAGTAAATAAATACACAATAACATCTCCATTGTACAGTCACCAGCACTAATAAGTATACAGGTGTGCTTGGAATACCTAGAGACAGTAAATAAATACACAATAACATCTCCATTGTACAGTTACCAGCACTAATATGTATACAGCTTTTGGTTGAAGCTTTGAACAGTCCACCAATTCACCAACAACGAAGTAATTCCAATGGAGATGTTATTGTGTATTTATTTATTTACTGTCTCTATCTAGGTATTGCAAGCACACCTGTATACTTATTTGTGCTGGTAACTGTACAATGGAGATGTTATTGTGTATTTATTTATTTACTGTCTCTATCTAGGTATTCTAAGTAAGTACACCTGTATATTTATTAGTGCTGGTGACTGTACAATGGAGATGTTATTGTGTATTTATTTACTGTCTCTATAGGTATTCCAAGCACACCTGTATACTTATTAGTGCTTGTAACTGTACTGTATATACCTAATAAGAATATTATGTATTATACTCAGCTAAGACTTAACACTGAAAAAAAATAATTCTGTCTAAAATAACGTTGAACTATTTTATATTCACTTTTGATATTCACAAACGAAATACAGTAAGTAACCTTTTCCTTGTATCAACTCTGTCCCTCTTTTCTTTCTATGTATCAACTGTCTGTCCCTATTTTCTTTCTATGTATCAACTCTGTCCCTATTTTCTTTCTATGTATCAACTGTCTGTCCCTCTTTTCTTTCTATGTATCAACTCTGTCCCTATTTTCTTTCTATGTATCAACTCTGTCCCTATTTTCTTTCTATGTATCAACTGTCTGTCCCTATTTTCTTTCTATGTATCAACTGTCTGTCCCTCTTTTCTTTCTATGTATCAACTGTCTGTCCCTATTTTCTTTCTATGTATCAACTGTCTGTCCCTATTTTCTTTCTATGTATCAACTCTGTCCCTATTTTCTTTCTATGTATCAACTCTCTGTCCCTATTTTCTTTCTATGTATCAACTGTCTGTCCCTATTTTCTTTCTATGTATCAACTCTCTGTCCCTATTTTCTTTCTATGTATCAACTCTGTCCCTATTTTCTTTCTATGTATCAACTGTCTGTCCCTATTTTCTTTCTATGTATCAACTCTGTCCCTATTTTCTTTCTATGTATCAACTCTGTCCCTATTTTCTTTCTATGTATCAACTGTCTGTCCCTATTTTCTTTCTATGTATCAACTCTGTCCCTATTTTCTTTCTATGTATCAACTCTGTCCCTATTTTCTTTCTATGTATCAACTCTGTCCCTCTTTTCTTTCTATGTATCAACTCTGTCCCTCTTTTCTTTCTATGTATCAACTGTCTGTCCCTCTTTTCTTTATGTATCAACTGTCTGTCCCTCTTTTCTTTCTATGTATCAACTCTTTGTCCCTATTTTCTTTCTATGTATCAACTCTCTGTCCCTCTTTTCTTTCTATTTCCTTCCTGCTTGCTGTCACACCTCTCTATCTATCACCTTTTTTCTGGTGCTATATGACCTCACTGTTGTGTCACCTAATATCAATCAATCAATCAATCAATCAATTCTTCCTGCTTGCTGTCACACCTCTCTATCTATCATCTTTTTTCTGGTGCTATATGACCTGGCTGTTGTGGCGTCTAATATCAATCAAACTCTCCATCTCTCTCCATTTATCTTTACTATTATATTGCCTTGATTTTATTTTCAGTCACTGGAGAGCCAGACTAGGATGGAAGAAAGTGAACACACCTGTCTAATCAGTCCGTGTTCCACCTCACACACGCCCGAACCCCTGGTGGCCTCCATGTCTTCGCCTACATCAAGGAGTGGCAGTCCTCTCCTCCTTAATGGTGGAGTAATGATGCAACAGAGTGACCATCTATTCCTACCAGACACCAACACCAACACCAACACCAATACTAACATCAACACCAACACCACCAGGCTCAACTCTGATAATAACAATGCCATGGGAGGAGTAGTGTCGTCGTGTTCTGCTTCTGTCCCTCTGTTGTTGATGCAAAAAAATAAAGACCAGATCTCCTCCACCGACGACAGCAGCAATGTATATCTGTCGTTAAATAATCCCGACGTGTGTCCCCCCACCACCAACAACAACAACAACACAACCACCACCACCAGCTCAGGAAGTTGTGATCCTCTACTTGAACAACAGGAGAACTATCCCTATATAGACGTAGACCAAGTGTCCCTCTCGTCCCAAGACAGTAGTGAGTTGTATGGGTTTACTCACCCCAGCAAGAGTGATGGGGTCAGGAATACTCAGCAGGGGGTCTTAAATACTCAGCAGGGGGTCTTAAATACTCAGCAGGGGGTCTTGAATACTCAGCAGGGGGTCTTAAATACTCAGCAGGGGGTCAGGAATACTCAGCAGGGCATCTTAAATACTCAGCAGGGGGTTTTAAATACTCAGCAGGGGGTCAGGAATACTCAGCAGGGGGTCAGGAATACTCAGCAACAGGGGGTCTTAAATACTCATCAAGCTCAGCGTTTTACTAACCAGGTAACCTACCACGGCCAACCTCACATACAGCAACAACTGGAACAAGAACAATATCAACAGGAACGCCAATACTATCATAAGACCTCACCATCAACAACAACATCATTATCACCATCATACCACAAGACTTCACCATCACCGTCAACATCATTATCACCATCGTACCACAAGACTTCACAATCACCGTCAACATCATTATCAACATCATACCACAAGACTTCACCAACATCATTATCATATCACAAGACTTCACCAACATCAACAACACCATTATCAACATCGTATCACAAGACTTCACCATCACCACCATCACCATCACCATCAACATCACCATCGTACTACAACCAGCCCGGGACAGTTCACTCAGCAGGCTACAACAGTCAGTCCTTACATCGTGTGTCAAGCTTCAAGTCAGGGTTGAGTCCCGTACCTCTCTCAACATCGCCCAGGTTTACAGACGACCCTTCAACACAGACACAGGGTAAGTACTGTATAAGAGGAATTACAGTACAGTACACTCGTTGTATGTAATCCCTGCCTGACCCCCCCTATTCCCACACACCCCCAGTCCCCCCCCCCCCTCCTCCCCTATTCCCGCACCCCCTTAACTCCCCGCCCCCTCCCTCCTCTCCCTCCCCGCCCCCAGTCCCCCCCCTCCCCCAAGCCTGTCCCCTATTCCCGCACCCTCTTAACTCCCCGCCCCCTCCCCCCTCTCCCCCCCCCCTCCCTCCTCTCCCTCCCCGCCCCCTCCCCCCCTAAGAAATGTGTTGTTGTTGTTGTTGTTGTTGAAGTTCGTCAAGCTGTCCCTATAGGTGTACTGGGTGGGGAAATGAACAATAGCAGGCGATTCGAAGCTTAATTTCTGCTCCTCACACAAACTCTGGTCAGAAATTATGTATGACGAGTGTACAGTTGGCGGTAAAGGTTCTGTCGCCACATCTGCCAAGTGATGAAGTAAGTATGGAAATATAATTATGCTTCACATAGCTTGCTAATTAATGTTCCATCAGACTATTTAAAGCTGACTTTGATGCATACTATTGGTTTGTTTATGTACAACCACAATCAAATATCCACCAACACTTTCCTTCCATCGTAGTAATTATCTTGGTATTGAAGATCAACACACGTGTGATTTTGCAGCACCTCATAATAATAATAATAATAATAATAATAATAATATCCACCAACACTTTCCTTCCATCGTAGTAAATATCTTGGTATTGAAGATCAACACGTGTATGATTTTGCAGCACCTCATAATAATAATAATAATAATAATAATAATAATAATATCCACCAACACTTTCCATCCATCGTATTAAATATCTTGGTATTAAAGATCAACACGTGTATGATTTTGCAGCACCTCACAATAATAATAATTGAGGGGGTTGAGTTGACATAAGGTGTTGTTGTATGGTTATATTTTGAAATGATACTGATATATTTACATGATGGAAGGAAAGTGTTGTTGTTTATTTGATTGTGTATGTACAGTTGGCCCCAGGAATTGTTACACAGGCTATAATTATGTAACACAGGCTATTTGTCAACACCACTTATATTGTTGTTTATGGTCCTTTGTCTACATATATGTATTGTATTATTATTAAATCAAACAACTCATCCTTACAGGTATATCACTTGGGTGTGTGAGTCAACAACCAAGGAGAAGCTGTCTGAAGTCACCACATGTGAGTGGATTACAACGGTCACATTCTGTACACAACTATACCTATACCAGTCTACAGTGTGTACATCATCACCATCATGCTTCCTGTCATGACACTGCTTTCTGTAGTAACCCACAACTTCATGCTGTAACTCAGGCTACTACTACTACTACTACTGGTGGTGGTGCTGGTGGTGGTGGTGGTGGTGGTGGTGGTGGTGTTGGTACAGAAGCCAATGACTTCCTGGTGTGTTACTCTAAGCCCAGGACAAGAAGTGGACTTGGATGTACACGTCACAATAGTATTAGTGGATATATTGGTTACCGCAGCCCAATAAGACAAGAGATGGAGTCAACACAAGTACAACCTGACTTGTGTAAAGTTACACCTACAAGTACCAAGAGAGTTGGATGGAAAGAAGTTCTTCATGAGAGTTCTGAGTTGGGGCCTCAATCTACTGATGGCTCTCAACTGGGAGGTCAGGCATTCCAAAGTCCTGTGTTGGAAGCTCACACCTTCCGAGGCTCTGATCTGGGGTATAAGGTTTTCCGAGGCTCTGAGTCAGGGTATGAGGCTTCCCGGGGCTCTGAGTCAGGGTATCAGACTTTCCAAGGCTCTGAGTCAGGATATCAGTCTTCCCGAGGCTCTGAGTCAGGGTATCAGGCTTCCCGAGGCTCTGAGTCAGGGTATCAGGCTTCTCGAGGCTCTGAGCTGGAGTGTGTGTCTTACCGAAACACTGAAGTTGGACATGAAGCTTCAAGAGGTTCAACAGATACATCTACTTCCTCCACCACCTCAACCCTTACATTGGGACCCAGACCTCCTCCTCCTCCTCCTCGGTGTGTAAGACAAGACAGTATTAGAAGTAACATGTCAGATCAACTTAATATACAAGACAAAAGATAAAACATTACTAATAATAGTATCTCATAGTTAATGCTTATTATTAAAAGGTAATGTTTATACTAACTGATAATTAACATTGATATTAACATGTATGGTAAATAATAACAAATATGTTAGTTCTTAGTAAATTTATATGTAAAATTAAGGATACTAACAACAATTATATTACTCTATTACTACAAGACTAACTAACCCTTATTACAATATTAAAATCAATTATATTACTCTATTACTACAAGACTAACTAACCCTTATCACAATATTAAAATCAATTATATTACTCTATTACTACAAGACTAACTAACCCTTATCACAATATTAAAATCAATTATATTACTCTATTACTACAAGACTAACTAACCCTTATCACAATATTAAAATAAACAAGAATTGTATTTATAATATATTAACGTGTATGTAGACTACAGTACAATACATTATTATTATTATTAAACACTTGGTATTAACCTCGTATTAACTGAGACAGGCTTGGGGGGGGGGAGGGTTTAGGGGGTGTGGAAATAGGGGGACAGGCTTGGGGGGGAGGGTTTAGGGGGTGTGGGAATAGGGGGACAGGCTTGGGGGGGAGGGTTTAGGGGGTGTGGGAATAGGGGGACAAGCTTGGGGTGGGTAGAAAGCCTGTCCCCTATTCCCGCACCTCCCTAACCCCCCTAACCCCCCCCCCCAAGCCTGTCCCCATATTCCCGCACCCCCCTAAACCCCCCACCCCCAAGCCTGTCCCCCTACTCCCACACCCCCCCAAGCCTGTCCCCCTATTCCCACACCCCCCTAACCCCCCCCCCCAAGCCTGTCCCCCTATTTCCGCACCCCCTTAAGTCCCTTCCACACGAGAGGCAAACAGACGGTCGGCACGGGCAACTCGGTGGAATTCTCTCGCTTTTTATATCAGTGTTACCATATCAAACAAACAGTCCCCGGTACCCATTGGCCACTTGTGCCCGACACCTACCCACAAAAGTTACAAAATTGGTAACCGTGTCTGTCTGCCGCCCGTGTCTTTTGCCTCTCGTGTGTGTTTACCTCTTTACCGTACCAAAAGTATCCTATGTACAGTCGGCAGCATAAGTTAGCTTCATTTCCACCTGTGTATGTATGTATGAGCTATAGTGATGTTGTAACACAATTCGAATGCAGAGATGACATACATACATACTTCTCATGTGGTAAATTAAATATGTTGTTAGAATAGAAACTGGTTCAGAATGCAACTATCTGATCATATTACCATTATTAAGTACTTGGGATGGACGCGAATTTAATATAATAATGTGTTGTAGTAGGTTTTAATCTCTCAGGTTCACATTGTTGTTTGTCACTCAGGATTTAAATAATTTGTCTGTGGGTGGCAGTACTGTATTAATCTTTTTATTCGTCGACGGAAAGGCTGGCGTTTTGTCGCTAAATTCGCACTGCAAAATAATAGGGACTGAGCGAAATGAAGATATATACTTTTTCCTCTACGAAGTACAGCCACAATCAAATATCCACCGACACTTTCCTTCCATCGTGTAAATAAATCAGTATCATATCAAAATTAATCATACAACAACACCTTACGTCAACTCAACCCCCTCAATTATTATTATTATGAGGTGCTGCAAAATATAACCATACAACAACACCTTACGTCAACTCAACCCCCTCAATTATTATTATTATTATGAGGTGCTGCAAAATCATACACGTGTTGTTCTTTATTACCAAGATATTTACTACGATGGAAGGAAAGTGTTGGTGGATATTTGATTGTGGGTGTACACACAGTCGCGGCACAAAATAGTCCTTGAACATACTGTACTTCCCCTTACACCCTGGTCATGGACTATGTGCCTCGCCTGTACAGTAGTTTAAGTAATAATGTCCGCCTGCCTGTTTGACTTCTGATAATTGATGTGAATGAATAACAGGCACTTTTTTAATACAGTTTATGTAAATATGTAGCATCAGTGGACTGAGTTACATTGTTGGAACGCCTTAATTCCTCCAGAGTACAGTGTGTCGGGAAACATAACAAATGAATGAATAAATATTATAGTATCTTGCTGCTTGAAATAGTTTGGAAAAATCAGTTGTACTATTATTCTACAGTACCATTTTACAGCGCTCTATGACATTATTAATTTGTGGGTCAGTTGTCGAGAATGAACGTTAATTAATTAAATGAGTTTTTAATGTGTGGGTTAGTCGTTGAGAATGAACGTTAAATAATTAAATGAGTTTTGTGTGAGATAATATCTGATAAAATCTATTGTCATACCTGTCTGTGGTAAAACGTTTATGACATGTACAGTATATGATTTAAATACCAAACTTGTACAATAGATGACAAGATGGATAAAATTGTAGGAGATACACAACTGTCTGAAGTAATCAAAATACTGTACAACACAATGTTATATCTACACTAAAGGGACTTAAATTATTTCATACACCTGAGTTATATCTCTACTCAAAGTTACTGCTAAAAGTATTATAATAACTCTACTATACAACTTGAAATTCCTTAGATGTTTCCATAAATAGTTTTGTATATAATTAGGAATTAATTTTATTATTACTGTACTATTTAATGATATTGGAGTACACTACTACTTAACTGTACAGAACTATAGCATTACCATAAATAAGTATCAATGCCAGATGTGTTGCTCATTAATGTAATCATCCAACCTGTGTTGTACCAATATATTTGAGTTATAATTGTACAGTTGACCAAGTATAAAGTGCAAGAATAATCTGTCTGTACTGTATATAACATCAATCTTCACCACCACTCAAAGTTTAGCCAATCACGTTCCACCTTACATTGGCTTTGGGTTCCCGGTGATAGATTCATTCATAAAGATACGAGAGCTTAGTTGACATATACGTCCAGATTTTTCTTGCACTTTCTACTCGCTCAACTGTACATATTATTGTTTTTATTTATTGTTTTTATTGAGCTATGATAGGTAGACCATAATTATAGCCCACTGATCGAGGCTACACGAGGTTTAACTAATCTTTCTCGCATAGGTTGTGTATAGTGACTTATTGTTAATATATTACAGTATTAACTAATTCTGACAGTTTGATAGACACCATTTTGGAAAAGTTTAACTGCCATGAAATTGTCAGTTGGAGAAAATATTATCAGTTATTCTATAAACTGTATACTGTATTGTCTGTAGTTTTCATCTCTTCTGTCCCACTTATAGCGTCGTAGTATTTATTGTTTTGTTTTGTGTTGTAAGGCCTTATTATTATACTGGATATGCTCAACAGTCAATAATCATCAATCCTTCATATTATATTTAAACTCTGATAACCCTGACAGACTCTAGTGGCCTTTTAATTAGTATTGACAATAATGTTTGGGTTTTGAAGTGGTTTTTTGTGTGGTTATTTATTCAGCCTTGGGTTCTACATCGAATATCAGTAATAATATCAAAGGTGAGGCCTGATGTAATGAGGGAATCAGAATAAAAACTCGATAGAATGTTTACTAAGAGTGTGATGTCTAAGGGTCGATTCCACAGTGGTTGGTATTGGTTTGTAAGCATGCAAACGAAAGAATGTTAGCCGTGTAAATGACATATGGGTGAATTATTTAATGAATTTGGTGAGTAAACTATATATGCAGTGATCATCATTATCTAACTGTTGGATAGATTTTTTTTTTGTGAATGTGGATACTCAGCTTATGGAAAATAATGAAGCCTTAATTACAGGTGTGGTTGGTTGGGAAGCTTACAAACCAATACCACTGTGGAATCAACCCTAAGTCAGGAACAACCACCACCACCTGTCTGATACAAGAGCTTATTATTATTGTCACAAAAAGGAAGGAATAACAATTTCATATTTTTATATTTGTACAGTTTTTTTTTTATTATTATTATTATTATTTCATAGGTATTAGTTTAGCCCTGTCATAATTTATTAATGAATAAATATTCGTTATGTTAAGGAGGAAATTTTGTGTTGGTAAATCTGGAGTAACCGCTGAATTCTCCAAACTATTCCAAGCAACAACAGAACACCATTATTATTATTGTTCTTCTGGTCCTGTTTGTTTCCTGGCATATTTTGGAGGAATCAAGGCACTCCAATGTACCAAAAAAGAATTACCACCTTAAGGACCCTGTGAATGTGTGTGTATGAGACTTGGAGGCTTCTGATTCCACCTGACTATTGCCACGAAACAAGTGACCTGCCCTCACCGACACCTCCTTCTACCCCATCCCACTGACACCTCCTTCCCTCCCCCCTCCACAAACTGTATATAAGTTCATACCTGTGTATTTCTTACGTGGCAATATTTGAAGGACTCGCTAAACTCCAATTTTTTTCTGCTGACTACATCACAGGGTCCCTTAATTAATGAAGATAACCACAAGTATTATTTCCAAAGACAATGAATGTGTTTAGAGTTAAGACAAGTTATTAATTTAGCATTACTGTAAAAATATAATTATATATATATATATATATAACTGTATAATATACTGTACACAATATTGTACATTTTGTTATCTTATACTGTAATACAAAAGGATGTGATATTGACACGTCTCAATGTAAACAGTTGTGTTGAATAAAGTATTTTTAATAACTTCTATTGTCCTGAGCTGGTAGGAGACATTATTCCCAACCTAGATAAAGATTCATATTGTACTGAACAAGCAAAAGTAGAAAGTGCAAGAAAAATATGAGTGTTTATGGCGCTATCTTTCATTTCTTTGTAGTAAACCCTGGTATTTTTATCAATGAATTACCAAGACTCACTGAAATTTTACTTGCACTTTTTACTTCCTCAACTGTACTGAACAAGATAACATAACACAACACACAACACACACACACAACACACACAAACACAACACACACACACAACAAACAGACAACACGCACACACAACACACACACACAACAAACAGACAACACACACACACACACACACACACGCACACAAAACACACAAACAAATACAACACATACAAACACAAACACAACACACACAAACACGAACACAAAGCACACAAACACAACACACACACACACACAACGCACACACGCACACACACAAACACAACACACACACACACAACACACACACACACAACAACACACACACACACACAACAAACACAAACACCACAACACACACACACACACACACACACAAGATAAGGGGGGGGATACTTCTCTTGAAAGACGTGCACCTAACATAATTCTATATACATATGTAGTACTAAAGAAAATTGTGTTATTCTTCACTGTGTCTAGTTTTGTTACACTGTTCTTCTATTGTTATTTCTGTTATTTACATTATTTTCTGGTGCTATTTACATTATTCCCTTGTGTTATTTAAGTTGTTATTTCCTGGTGTTATTTTCTTGTGTTATTCTTCTGTTTCTGGTTTTGTTACACTGTTTTTCTATCATAATTTCTGTTATTTCTGTTATTTACATTATTTTCTGGTGCTATTTACATTATTCCCTTGTGTTATTTAAGTTGTTATTTACGGTGTTATTTCCTGGTGTTATTCTTCACTGTGTCTAGTTTTGTTACACTGTTCTTCTATCATCATATGTTATTTCTGTTATTTACATTATTTTCTGGTGCTATTTACATTATTCCCTAGTGTTATTTAAGTTGTTATTTACGGTGTTATTTAAGTTATTTTCTGTGTTATTTCCTGGTGTTATTTTCTGGTGTTATTCTTCACTGTCTCGTTTTCTATCATAAAGAAACTAATATTATTCTTCATTCTCTCTAGATTTGGTATAGTGTTGTTCAATCATAATTCTATACAAATATTTAATAAAGAAACTAATATTATTCTTCACATTCTCTTGTTTTTATATAGTGTTTCTATCATAAAGAAACTTATACTATTATTATTATTCTTCAGTCTCTTGTTTTTATATAGTGTTTTTATAATAAAGAAACTGATATTATTATTATTATTATTCACAGTCTCTTGTTTTTATATAGTGTTTCTATCATAAAGAAACTTATTATTATTATTATTCTTTACAGTCTCTTGTTTTGATATAGCGTTGTTCCATGTGCCTCAACTTGTGTTATTTTCTTGTGTTATTCTTCACTGTCTCTATTTTTCTATCATAAAGAAACTATTATTATTATTATTATTCTTCACAGTCTCTTGTTTTTATATAGTGTTTCTATAATAAAGAAACTTATATTATTATTATTATTCAGTCTCTTGTTTTTATATAGTGTTTTTATCATAAAGAAACTATTATTATTATTATTCACAGTCTCTTGTTTTTATATAGCGTTGTTCCATGTGCCTCAACTTGTGTTATTTTCTTGTGTTGTTATTCACTGTCTCTATTTTTCTATCATAAAGAAACTATTATTATTATTCTTTACAGTCTCTTGTTTTTATATAGTGTTTCTATCATAAAGAAACTATTATTATTATTCTTCACAGTCTCTTGTTTTAAATAGTGTTTTTATCAAAGAAACTTATATTATTATTATTATTTTTCAGTCTCTTGTTTTTATATAGTGTTTCTGTCATAAAGAAACTATTATTATTATTATTATTATTCAGTCTCTTGTTTTTATTTATTATTATTCACAGTCTCTTGTTTTTATATAGCATTTCTATAATAAAGAAACTATTATTATTCTTCTTCACAGTCTCTTGTTTTTATATAGTGTTTTTATCATGAAACTTATATTATTATTATTATTTTTCAGTCTCTTGTTTTGGTATAGTGTTGTCCAATCATAATTCTATACATATTTAATAAAGAAACTTATTATTATTATTATTCTTCACAGTCTCTTGTTTTTATATAGTGTTTTTCCATGTGCCTCAACTTGTGTGTCCATCCCAGAGCATTGACCAGTGTGTTAATGTTGTGTACAATGTCTCCTGTAAGGTGGAGGTCCCCGGGGCGACTACCAATGGTACCGGCTGGACTCTTGTTGATGAGGACTCGTGGTGTTTGTTTACTCACTGCCTCGGCCACACCAGCAAACGGATACACCTGACATAGTGACATTATAATTACAAACGGATACACCTGACATAGTGACATTAATAATTACATAATATTCTTGTTACCAGCAAACGGATACACCTGACATTGTGACATTATAATTACAAACGGATACACCTGATACAGTGACATTAATAATTACATAATATACTTCTTACCAGCAAACGGATACACCTGATATAGTGACATTAATAATTACATAATAATTACATAATATACTTGTTACCAGCAAACGGATACACCTGTTATAGTGACATTAATAATTACATAATAATTACATAATATACTTGTTACCAGCAAACGGATACACCTGTTATAGTGACATTAATAATTACATAATAATTACATAATATACTTGTTACCAGCAAACGGATACACCTGTTATAGTGACATTAATAATTACATAATAATTACATAATATACTTGTTACCAGCAAACGGATACACCTGTTATAGTGACATTAATAATTACATAATAATTACATAATATACTTGTTACCAGCAAACGGATACACCTGTTATAGTGACATTAATAATTACATAATAATTACATAATATACTTGTTACCAGCAAACGGATACACCTGTTATAGTGACATTAATAATTACATAATAATTACATAATATACTTGTTACCAGCAAACGGATACACCTGTTATAGTGACATTAATAATTACATAATAATTACATAATATACTTGTTACCAGCAAACGGATACACCTGTTATAGTGACATTAATAATTACATAATAATTACATAATATACTTGTTACCAGCAAACGGATACACCTGTTATAGTGACATTAATAATTACATAATAATTACATAATATACTTGTTACCAGCAAACGGATACACCTGTTATAGTGACATTAATAATTACATAATAATTACATAATATACTTGTTACCAGCAAACGGATACACCTGTTATAGTGACATTAATAATTACATAATAATTACATAATATACTTGTTACCAGCAAACGGATACACCTGTTATAGTGACATTAATAATTACATAATAATTACATAATATACTTGTTACCAGCAAACGGATACACCTGTTATAGTGACATTAATAATTACATAATAATTACATAATATACTTGTTACCAGCAAACGGATACACCTGTTATAGTGACATTAATAATTACATAATAATTACATAATATACTTGTTACCAGCAAACGGATACACCTGTTATAGTGACATTAATAATTACATAATAATTACATAATATACTTGTTACCAGCAAACGGATACACCTGTTATAGTGACATTAATAATTACATAATAATTACATAATATACTTGTTACCAGCAAACGGATACACCTGTTATAGTGACATTAATAATTACATAATAATTACATAATATACTTGTTACCAGCAAACGGATACACCTGTTATAGTGACATTAATAATTACATAATAATTACATAATATACTTGTTACCAGCAAACGGATACACCTGTTATAGTGACATTAATAATTACATAATAATTACATAATATACTTGTTACCAGCAAACGGATACACCTGTTATAGTGACATTAATAATTACATAATAATTACATAATATACTTGTTACCAGCAAACGGATACACCTGTTATAGTGACATTAATAATTACATAATAATTACATAATATACTTGTTACCAGCAAACGGATACACCTGTTATAGTGACATTAATAATTACATAATAATTACATAATATACTTGTTACCAGCAAACGGATACACCTGTTATAGTGACATTAATAATTACATAATAATTACATAATATACTTGTTACCAGCAAACGGATACACCTGTTATAGTGACATTAATAATTACATAATAATTACATAATATACTTGTTACCAGCAAACGGATACACCTGTTATAGTGACATTAATAATTACATAATAATTACATAATATACTTGTTACCAGCAAACGGATACACCTGTTATAGTGACATTAATAATTACATAATAATTACATAATATACTTGTTACCAGCAAACGGATACACCTGTTATAGTGACATTAATAATTACATAATAATTACATAATATACTTGTTACCAGCAAACGGATACACCTGTTATAGTGACATTAATAATTACATAATAATTACATAATATACTTGTTACCAGCAAACGGATACACCTGTTATAGTGACATTAATAATTACATAATAATTACATAATATACTTGTTACCAGCAAACGGATACACCTGTTATAGTGACATTAATAATTACATAATAATTACATAATATACTTGTTACCAGCAAACGGATACACCTGTTATAGTGACATTAATAATTACATAATAATTACATAATATACTTGTTACCAGCAAACGGATACACCTGTTATAGTGACATTAATAATTACATAATAATTACATAATATACTTGTTACCAGCAAACGGATACACCTGTTATAGTGACATTAATAATTACATAATAATTACATAATATACTTGTTACCAGCAAACGGATACACCTGTTATAGTGACATTAATAATTACATAATAATTACATAATATACTTGTTACCAGCAAACGGATACACCTGTTATAGTGACATTAATAATTACATAATAATTACATAATATACTTGTTACCAGCAAACGGATACACCTGTTATAGTGACATTAATAATTACATAATAATTACATAATATACTTGTTACCAGCAAACGGATACACCTGTTATAGTGACATTAATAATTACATAATAATTACATAATATACTTGTTACCAGCAAACGGATACACCTGTTATAGTGACATTAATAATTACATAATAATTACATAATATACTTGTTACCAGCAAACGGATACACCTGTTATAGTGACATTAATAATTACATAATAATTACATAATATACTTGTTACCAGCAAACGGATACACCTGTTATAGTGACATTAATAATTACATAATAATTACATAATATACTTGTTACCAGCAAACGGATACACCTGTTATAGTGACATTAATAATTACATAATAATTACATAATATACTTGTTACCAGCAAACGGATACACCTGTTATAGTGACATTAATAATTACATAATAATTACATAATATACTTGTTACCAGCAAACGGATACACCTGTTATAGTGACATTAATAATTACATAATAATTACATAATATACTTGTTACCAGCAAACGGATACACCTGTTATAGTGACATTAATAATTACATAATAATTACATAATATACTTGTTACCAGCAAACGGATACACCTGTTATAGTGACATTAATAATTACATAATAATTACATAATATACTTGTTACCAGCAAACGGATACACCTGTTATAGTGACATTAATAATTACATAATAATTACATAATATACTTGTTACCAGCAAACGGATACACCTGTTATAGTGACATTAATAATTACATAATAATTACATAATATACTTGTTACCAGCAAACGGATACACCTGTTATAGTGACATTAATAATTACATAATAATTACATAATATACTTGTTACCAGCAAACGGATACACCTGTTATAGTGACATTAATAATTACATAATAATTACATAATATACTTGTTACCAGCAAACGGATACACCTGTTATAGTGACATTAATAATTACATAATAATTACATAATATACTTGTTACCAGCAAACGGATACACCTGTTATAGTGACATTAATAATTACATAATAATTACATAATATACTTGTTACCAGCAAACGGATACACCTGTTATAGTGACATTAATAATTACATAATAATTACATAATATACTTGTTACCAGCAAACGGATACACCTGTTATAGTGACATTAATAATTACATAATAATTACATAATATACTTGTTACCAGCAAACGGATACACCTGTTATAGTGACATTAATAATTACATAATAATTACATAATATACTTGTTACCAGCAAACGGATACACCTGTTATAGTGACATTAATAATTACATAATAATTACATAATATACTTGTTACCAGCAAACGGATACACCTGTTATAGTGACATTAATAATTACATAATAATTACATAATATACTTGTTACCAGCAAACGGATACACCTGTTATAGTGACATTAATAATTACATAATAATTACATAATATACTTGTTACCAGCAAACGGATACACCTGTTATAGTGACATTAATAATTACATAATAATTACATAATATACTTGTTACCAGCAAACGGATACACCTGTTATAGTGACATTAATAATTACATAATAATTACATAATATACTTGTTACCAGCAAACGGATACACCTGTTATAGTGACATTAATAATTACATAATAATTACATAATATACTTGTTACCAGCAAACGGATACACCTGTTATAGTGACATTAATAATTACATAATAATTACATAATATACTTGTTACCAGCAAACGGATACACCTGTTATAGTGACATTAATAATTACATAATAATTACATAATATACTTGTTACCAGCAAACGGATACACCTGTTATAGTGACATTAATAATTACATAATAATTACATAATATACTTGTTACCAGCAAACGGATACACCTGTTATAGTGACATTAATAATTACATAATAATTACATAATATACTTGTTACCAGCAAACGGATACACCTGTTATAGTGACATTAATAATTACATAATAATTACATAATATACTTGTTACCAGCAAACGGATACACCTGTTATAGTGACATTAATAATTACATAATAATTACATAATATACTTGTTACCAGCAAACGGATACACCTGTTATAGTGACATTAATAATTACATAATAATTACATAATATACTTGTTACCAGCAAACGGATACACCTGTTATAGTGACATTAATAATTACATAATAATTACATAATATACTTGTTACCAGCAAACGGATACACCTGTTATAGTGACATTAATAATTACATAATAATTACATAATATACTTGTTACCAGCAAACGGATACACCTGTTATAGTGACATTAATAATTACATAATAATTACATAATATACTTGTTACCAGCAAACGGATACACCTGTTATAGTGACATTAATAATTACATAATAATTACATAATATACTTGTTACCAGCAAACGGATACACCTGTTATAGTGACATTAATAATTACATAATAATTACATAATATACTTGTTACCAGCAAACGGATACACCTGTTATAGTGACATTAATAATTACATAATAATTACATAATATACTTGTTACCAGCAAACGGATACACCTGTTATAGTGACATTAATAATTACATAATAATTACATAATATACTTGTTACCAGCAAACGGATACACCTGTTATAGTGACATTAATAATTACATAATAATTACATAATATACTTGTTACCAGCAAACGGATACACCTGTTATAGTGACATTAATAATTACATAATAATTACATAATATACTTGTTACCAGCAAACGGATACACCTGTTATAGTGACATTAATAATTACATAATAATTACATAATATACTTGTTACCAGCAAACGGATACACCTGTTATAGTGACATTAATAATTACATAATAATTACATAATATACTTGTTACCAGCAAACGGATACACCTGTTATAGTGACATTAATAATTACATAATAATTACATAATATACTTGTTACCAGCAAACGGATACACCTGTTATAGTGACATTAATAATTACATAATAATTACATAATATACTTGTTACCAGCAAACGGATACACCTGTTATAGTGACATTAATAATTACATAATAATTACATAATATACTTGTTACCAGCAAACGGATACACCTGTTATAGTGACATTAATAATTACATAATAATTACATAATATACTTGTTACCAGCAAACGGATACACCTGTTATAGTGACATTAATAATTACATAATAATTACATAATATACTTGTTACCAGCAAACGGATACACCTGTTATAGTGACATTAATAATTACATAATAATTACATAATATACTTGTTACCAGCAAACGGATACACCTGTTATAGTGACATTAATAATTACATAATAATTACATAATATACTTGTTACCAGCAAACGGATACACCTGTTATAGTGACATTAATAATTACATAATAATTACATAATATACTTGTTACCAGCAAACGGATACACCTGTTATAGTGACATTAATAATTACATAATAATTACATAATATACTTGTTACCAGCAAACGGATACACCTGTTATAGTGACATTAATAATTACATAATAATTACATAATATACTTGTTACCAGCAAACGGATACACCTGTTATAGTGACATTAATAATTACATAATAATTACATAATATACTTGTTACCAGCAAACGGATACACCTGTTATAGTGACATTAATAATTACATAATAATTACATAATATACTTGTTACCAGCAAACGGATACACCTGTTATAGTGACATTAATAATTACATAATAATTACATAATATACTTGTTACCAGCAAACGGATACACCTGTTATAGTGACATTAATAATTACATAATAATTACATAATATACTTGTTACCAGCAAACGGATACACCTGTTATAGTGACATTAATAATTACATAATATACTTGTTAGCGTCAACTATTTTGAGGGGGGGGGTTTAGGGGGGTGCAGGAGTAGTGGGACAGGCTTAAGGGGGTTTGGGGGGTGCGGGAATAGTGGGACAAGCTTGAAGGGAGGGGTTAGGGGAGTGTGGGAATAGGGGGACATGCTTGGGGGGGGGGGGTTTAGGGAGTGCGAGAATAGGGGGACAAGCTTGAGGGGGGGGGGGGGTTTAGGGGGTGCGGGAATTGGGGAGACAGGCTTGGGGTAGGTAGGAAACCATGTCCCCTATTCCCGCACCCCCCAAGCCTCTCCCCATACTCCCGCACCCCCTAAACCCCCCCAAGCCTGTCCCCATACTCCCGCCCCCAAGCCTGTCCCCCCCCAACCCCCCCAAGCCTGTCCCCCTCCACCCCCCCCAAGCCTGTCCCCCATACTCCTGCACCCCCCAAAACCCCCCCCCCAAGCCTGTCCCCCCTACTCCCTTAAATAATAATACAGCATCTCGTTTTGTTTACCTCCAGTGACGTTCCCATCACCAGCAAGAGGTCAGTGAAGGCCAGGTATTCGTGGTAGTCCCAAAACTCGGAGGGAAGATTTTCACCAAAGAAGACGATATCCGGTTTGACTTTGCCCTGGAGGTGGAGGGGAGGTTCTTAGGTCAATTTTTATATTAGGTCAATTTTTATATTAGGTCAATTTTATGTTAGGTTAATTTTATGTTAGGTCAATTTTATGTTAGGTCAATTTTATGTTAGGTCAATTTTATATTATGTAAAGTTTATATTAGGTCAACTTTATATTAGGTCAACTTTATATTAGGTCAATTTTATATTAGGTCAATTTTATATTAGGTCAATTTTATGTTAGGTCAATTTTATATTAGGTCAATTTTATGTTAGGTCAACTTTATATTAGGTCAACTTTATATTAGGTCAACTTTATGTTAGGTCAACTTTATGTTAGGTCAACTTTATATTAGGTCAATTTTATGTTAGGTCAACTTTATGTTAGGTCAACTTTATGTTAGGTCAACTTTATATTAGGTCAATTTTATGTTAGGTCAACTTTATGTTAGGTCAACTTTATGTTAGGTCAACTTTATGTTAGGTCAACTTTATATTAGGTCAACTTTATATTAGGTAAAGTTTATATTGGGTCAACTTTATACTAGGTCAATTTTATGTTAGGTCAAGTTTATATTAGGTAGGTTAACTTTAATTAGGTAGGTCAAGTTTATATTAGGTCAAGTTTATATTAGGTAGGTCAACTTTATAATATTAGGTCAACTTTATTATATTAGGTCAACTTTATTATATTAGGTCAACTTTATTATATTAGGTCAACTTTATATTAGGTAGGTCAACTTTATATTAGGTAAGGTTTAATTTTATGTCGTTATTTCCTTGTGTCAATTACGTTATATTTCCTAGTGTTATTTACTTCTTTCCTTGTGTCAATTACGTTATATTTCCTAGTGTTATTTACTTCTTTCCTTGTGTCAATTACGTTATATTTCCTAGTGTTATTTATATTATTTCCTTGTGTTATTTACATTGTTATTCGCTTGTGTTATTTACTGTACATAATTATTTCCTGGTGTTATTTATGTCATTATTTCCTGGTGTTATTTACATTGTTATTCGCTTGTGTTATTTACCTTACACTTGAAAGCATCACATATAATCGGTACGTCTCCTTCCAAAATGGCTTGCTTCACGAGGTCAGCTCCGTGCTTCCGACCACACAGGGTACACGATGCCCGGGCGAATGTACCGTGGGCCTCCATCAGCTTGTCCTCGGGTACACCTGCCACTGTCCACTCATACGGGTTAATTTAAGGGAGTAGGGGAGGTGGCCAAGTGGTTAGTGTTCAGGCTGGACTCATAACATATATATAGGTGAGGAGATTAATGCAGGGTGTGGAGTTTGTAAAGAAGGTGTACAATAGTGAAGTTGTGGCACCTGGTGTGAGAGGCAGACCTCCGGTTAGATGGCAGAACAGAGTGGAAGAGTATGTGAGAGAGAGAAGTATGAGGGGGGGAGGGGGGATGGAGCAAATGAGGAGGGAGTGTTGGAACAGGGGAAACTGGAGACTCTTCTGCCGTGGCCACCCCCTTGGTGGGTGTTCCCGGAGGGAGCGAGGCGTCGGAGCTATAGATAGATAGATGGATCAATTCCTCTCAGGTGAGGGCCTGAGAATATTTACTCTTCCAATTTGAGTTTCAGGCACTAACTATAAGGCCACCAAACGTCATAAAACACCCTCACTGGTACCATAACAGCTGTAGTATTTGAGAATTACCCGTCACTTCCCTCTCTCTGTGGCTGAGTACCAGTTCAGAAGTCGTGACGTGTGTGTGTGTGTGTGTGTGCGTGCGTGTGTGTGTGTGTGTGTGTGTGTGTGTGTGTGCGTGTGTGTGTGTGTGTGTGTGCGTGTGTGTGTGTGTGTGTGTGTGAGTAGCAGTTAACCTGGGCCACAGTAACGGGCTTGATGAAGTCTATATCTAGTACAGTATCAGAACATAAAAAAAAAAAAAAAATAAAAAAAAAAATACACTTAGGGTACTATTGGCCACAAGAATTGATACACACGCTGCTGTTGTTTACAAGGGTTTATAACATAGTAAATATAAGACAACACAACTGCAAAACAATATAATAATTACGTTTGTTGTTTGGTAATAATCGAGTCATGCACTTGGTAGATTTACAACATATAGAAAATATAAGATTACATTAACTGTAAAACTACATGTAGTCAGAAAATTGGAGGTAAATGAGTCCTTGAAACATTGCCACGAAATAACATTGATATAGGAGCTTATTTTGTGGCATAGTCAGGAGGAATCAGAAGCCACAAACTCTCATACACTTTCCTTCCATCGTAGTAAATATCTTTGCAAATAAACAACAACACGTGTATGATTTTGCAGCACCTCATAATAATAATTGAGGGGGTTGGGTTGACGTAAGGTGTTGTTGTATGATTATATTTCGGTATGATGGAAATAAAAAACAACACGTGTATGATTTTGCAGCACCTCATAATAATAATTGAGGGGGTTGGGTTGACGTAAGGTGTTGTTGTATGATTATATTTTGATATGATACTGATTTATTAACACGAAGGAAGGAAGGAAAGTGTGGGTGGATATTTGATTGTGGCTGTACAACACATCTGCACAATTTCTTTTTACACATCACAAGAACAGAGAAAGTACAGTTAATAATACTCACATCTCTCTAAGCCATCAATATTCTGTGTGTATAGCATCTGTAGTTTGTGTTCAAGGTGTAGTAAGTGTAGGAAGTGGTGGGTTGTGTTGGGTGTGTAGTTTACTCCAGGGTACAGGTCTTGAGCTGCAATTTCAAATATATATATACATCATTAGTGACATATCTAATTTTTTTCTTCTGTCTGTCTGTCTGTCTATTTTTGTCTGTGTCTTTCTGTTTCTCTGTCTGTCTGTGTGTGTCTTTTTGTCTGTCTGTCTTTCTGTTTCTCTGTCTGTCTGATTGTCTTTCTATCTGCCTGTCTGTCTCTGTCTTTCTGTCTATCTTTCTCTGTCTTTCTGTATCTGTCTCTGTGTTTGTCTGTCTTTCTGTGTCTTTCTGTATCTGTCTGTGTGTTTGTTTGTCTGTCTGTCTCTCTGTTTGTCTCTTTAATTACCAATCTGTTATGGTTGTCTAGGCCAGTGCTATTCAACCTGGGTAGACGAGAATAAGTGAGGGGTGGACAAGTGGGTGCACGAGATCCTGACCTGCACGAGATCCTGACCTGCACGAGATCCTGACCTACACGTGTCTGTATATATACAAGAGAATATAATTATAAATGGTATAAAACAGAATGGTAAAGGATGGCCTGCAATCTCCCAAAACCCCTCTACTCTGACAGGTCGGCTGTTAGTCTGTTCAAACCCAAAGCAGCAAACTTTTGGATCTTGTCCCTCCATTTTTAAGACTTTTTTTTTGGGGGGGAGGTGGACGAGGGGTGGACGAGAGGTGGACAGCTTCTACCTAATCACTACTAAGGGTGGATGACTATAACAACTAGGCTATAACCTCTCTTCATACTGCTTATAATGTGAAAGTAATATACAGTATGACATAAGGTAAGTTTAGGGAAGTAACAATTAAGCAAGTTTCTCATAATTCAATACGGTATCAATATCAACAGTTTAAGGGGGTCATTAATTCTTTCTTGGTATATTGGAGTGCCTTGATTCCTCCAAAGTATGCCAGGAAACAGCAGGACCAGAAGAGCATAAATAATGGTGTTCTGATGTTGCTTGGAATAGTTTGGAGGATTCAGTTGCTCCAGATTTACCAACACAAAACTTCAAAGACCGTGATTGTGTATGAGAATTGGAGGCTTCTGATTCCTCCTGACCATACCACGAAACAAACTCCTTCCATATAGGTGTGTGTGTGTGTGTGTTTCATGGCAATATTTGAAGGACTCGTTTACCTCCAAAATTCTGACTACATCACACACAGGGTCCGTTAAATATATCAATGTTTTCGTCGACTTACCCAGAGTGAAGAAAGGGCTCGGATCCATCATAAAATAATCAATGTCAAAAATGGCCTCAGGATACGGCAAGTTGTATTTCTGAAGGTTGTGATACAGACCAGTGCCAGGTGACCTACAAATACATAAGTTACATTGAGTACCGAGACATGATTACATTTTTCTAAGGGTGGTAATATTAAATGACTACACGTACAGTACTTTGAGGAGAAATTACAATGAGTACAGACATGATTACATTTTTCTAAGGGCGTGGTTAATATTATAGTACAGTACAGTACTTCGGGGGGAAATTACAATGAGTACATTCTAAGTTACATTGAGTACAGAGATATAATTACATTCTATAAGGGTGGTACAGTAATATTAAATGACTACATGTACAGTACAGTACTTCGAGGAGAAATTACAATGAGTACCGAGATATGATTACATTTTTCTAAGGGGGTGGTTAATATTATTGTACAGTACAGTACTTCGGGGGAAAATTACAATGAGTACATTCTAAGTTACAATGAGTACAGTACAGAGATATAATTACATTCTATAAGGGTGGTACAATAATATTAAACGACTACATGTACAGTACAGTACTTCGAGGGTAATGTTATAAAGAGTACAGACATGATTACATTCTAAGGGTGGTGGTATTATTAAAAAACTACAGTACAGTACTTCGAGGAGAAATTAATACCTAAAATTCTAATTGTTTTTTAATATATACCTAAAATACTAATTGTTATAATATTATACAGTACCTAAAATTCGAATTGTTTTTTTATAATCGTAAAATACTAATTGATTTTTTTTATATATCCTACCTAAAATACTAATTGTTATACAGCATACCTAAAATTCTAATTATTTTTTTATATACCTAAAATACTAATTGTTATATACGGTACCTAATATACTAATTGTTCTATACAGTACGTAAAATAGTAATTAATATATACCATCCATACCTAAAATAGTAATTAATATATACCGTACCTAATATATATTCCATACCTAATTGTTATATACAGTACATAAAATAGTAATTAATATATACCATACCTAATATATATACCACACCTAATTGTTATATACAGTACGTAAAATAGTAATTAATATATACCATTCCTAAAATATATACCACACCTAATTGTTATATACAGTACGTAAAATAGTAATTAATATATACAGTACCTAAAATAGTAATTAATATATACCATACCTAAAATAGTAATTAATATATACCGTACCTAAAATAGTAATTAATATATACCGTACCTAAAATAGTAATTAATATATACAGTACCTAAAATAGTAATTAATATATACAGTACGTAAAATAGTAATTAATATATACAGTACCTAAAATAGTAATTAATATATACAGTACCTAAAATAGTAATTAATATATACCATACCTAAAATAGTAATTAATATATACCGTACCTAAAATAGTAATTAATATATACCGTACCTAAAATAGTAATTAATATATACAGTACCTAAAATAGTAATTAATATATACAGTACCTAAAATAGTAATTAATATATACAGTACCTAAAATAGTAATTAATATATACAGTACCTAAAATAGTAATTAATATATACAGTACCTAAAATAGTAATTAATATATACAGTACCTAAAATAGTAATTAATATATACAGTACCTAAAATAGTAATTAATATATACAGTACCTAAAATAGTAATTAATATATACAGTACCTAAAATAGTAATTAATATATACAGTACCTAAAATAGTAATTAATATATACAGTACCTAAAATAGTAATTAATATATACAGTACCTAAAATAGTAATTAATATATACAGTACCTAAAATAGTAATTAATATATACAGTACCTAAAATAGTAATTAATATATACAGTACCTAAAATAGTAATTAATATATACAGTACCTAAAATAGTAATTAATATATACAGTACCTAAAATAGTAATTAATATATACAGTACCTAAAATAGTAATTAATATATACTATACCTAAAATCTGGAATTCCTGAAGGAGTACTGATGCCGGCTCCCACCATGACCAACACATTGCACACACGTTCCTTGATGAACTCCGCCAGGTCCTCTACGTTCTTTAGTACGGGCGTTGTCTTGCCCGTACCGGAGGAGGAGGACCACACCCCGTAAGGTCTGCGGACGATGGAATTCTCGACTGCACTACCACCACCACGACGACCGAATCTTGACACTCCGTAAGGTCTGCGGACGATGGAATTCTCGACGGTACTGTAAGGTCTGCGGACGATGGAATTCTCGACTGCGCTGCCTATATGACTGAATCTTGACACTCCATAAGGTCTGCGAACGATGGAATTCTCGACGGCACTACCACCACCTCCACCACGACCACCGATTCTCGAGACGCGCGTATTAGATTCGCCGTCTGCGCGTCGACCGGTGGTGATGTGTCGGTGAATGGGTATCCTCGCACGGTGGCAGGTCTGGACGTTATTACGGTGTAGTGTCGTCAGCAGCATTTGTCCGAGTGCAGATGTCATTGTGATTCTGTTTGATGGTTTTGGTGATCTGGTATAAAGAAGCAAGATATTTTTTTTATCTATCTATCTATCTTTTTTTTTTAGTTGGTTATAATCTACGAGTTAGTAGGCTTAGAAAAAGGTAGAGTAGAGTCTCGATTATCCGGCATTCACGGGGATTTTAAAATGCCGGAAAATCGATTTTTCCGGATGATTGAATAACACCTGTTTTCTATTATCGTGCGGTAGTTTGCCCAGGTTAGGTCCCGGTAGTTTGTCCAGGTTAGGTCCCGGTAGTTTGCCCAGGTTAGGTCCCGGTAGTTTGCCCAGGTTAGGTCCCGGTAGTTTGCCCAGGTTAGGTCCCGGTAGTTTGCCCAGGTTAGGTCCCGGTAGTTTGCCCAGGTTAGGTCCCGGTAGTTTGCCTAGGTTAGGTCCCGGTAGTTTGCCCAGGTTAGGCCCCGGTAGTTTGCTGTGGTCTAGGTCAGGTCAGGTCAGGTAAGGTCTGGCTAATTTCAAAATGCCCCATTTGAATATGCCCTATTTTGGAAATGGGGCAATTACAGAGGAAATGCCATAGAAGAAAATAGTCTTAGAATGGTCTAAATAAGTGGGTAATGAAGGTAGAAAAACCGTACACAATAACGGTAATTCTTTCAATATTTACCGAACCCAGTATTTCTGTAAATTTACCGTATTGTTTTGTTATTATTATTGTTTTATTTGTTTTGTTCTCATTATTGTTTTATTTGTTTTGTTATCATTATTGTTTTATTTGTTTTGTTCTATTTGTTCTGTTATTATTATAGTTTTATTTGTTTTGTTATTATTATTATTTTATTTATTGTTTTGTTGGTTTTGTTATCATTATTTGTTTTATTATTATTATTGATTTGTTTGTTTTATTTTCATTATTGTTTTGTTATTATTGTATTGTTATCATTATTGTTTTGTTACAATTATTGTTTTATTAATTAATTTATTTATTTTATTATCATTATTCTTTTGTTTTGATTGATCAGCTGTTGTTGACATGTGGTTGGTAACTTGGTACCTGTCAGGGTTACCACACCATCAATATTATTATTAATTATATATCTATAATTAATTACACTATTATAATTATTATCATGAGAAGAATAAACTATAATTAATTACACCACAATTATTATCATGCGAAGAATAAACTATGGTAAAGGTACAGAAGTGGACCTTACTGTATAATAGATATTTTACTGTCATTACCCACTATTTTGGACCATTCTAAGACACTTTTCTTCTATGGCATTTCCTCCACAAATGCCCCGTTTCCAAAATAGGGCATATTCAAATGGGGCATTTTGAAATTAGCCTGACCTTACCTGACCTGACCTAACCTAACCTAGACCGCATCAGACTACCAAGACCTAACCTGGGCAAACTACCGGGAAATAATCGTGATAAAGTACAATAAATGACAGGGGTAAAATACTAGGACCCAGCCGGATCTGGCAACACTGCTACAAAACGGTAATTCTTTCAATAAATGCCGAATAGACTATAATTAATTACACTACAATTATTATTATGATGAGAAAAATAAACTATAATTAATTACACTATAATTATTATCATGATAAGAATAAACTATAATTATAATTTACTTGTTTACTTCACCACCAGTTAGATAAAAAAAATCACGGTATTATTAAAGAAGAAGTACTGTTGTGATTTTTGGTTAGGGTCGAGCAGTGTTACCACATCCGAGAATTTGCCCCAGTCACTTATTTATGATAGTTTACCCAGGTTAGGTCCCGGTAGTTTGCCCAGGTTAGGTCCCGGTAGTTTGCCCAGGTTAGGTCATGGTAGTTTGCCCAGGTTAGGTCCCGGTAGTTTGCCCAGGTTAGGTCACGGTTGTTTGCCCAGGTTAGGTCCCGGTAGTTTGCCCAAGTTAGGTCCCGGTAGTCTGCTGTGGTCTAGGTTAGGTCAGGTCTGATGAGGTCAGGCCAATTTCCAAAGTATGTTTGTATAACGGGGCATAAAATAGTCTTAGAATGGTCTAAATAAGTGGGTAATAAAGGTAGAAAAAACGTACGCAATAACGGTAATTCTTTCAATATTTACCCAATAGAGTGAACCCAATACTTCTGTTAAATTGACCTTATAATGATTTGTGTATTAATCTCATGACGACCAGCAGCTACCCTCATCCAACCCCATCAGATGTCATCCCACCTGGAGTACAGTCAGTATAAGTCTGTCCCCTACTGCCGCACCCCCTTAATTAAACTTCTTTGCCTCACGCCCCCCACTGCATTATGTAAAGATCCCGCGGCCCCCTATCCCTTAATTAAAATGTTTACCAAAAAAGTATACTATGAATTGACAAATACTTATGTTTTTGGCCATTTTGCAATAATTAACATCACAGATTAATTATTTACCGGCCCCCCCCTAATGGAAACTTCTGGCGTTCCTCTAGGGGGGCGCATCCCCAGTTTAAAACCACTGCTTTTTTATACATAGGCTGGATGTGTGTACGGTCATGGACACAAGTTTCAATACATTCATGAATAAACTCATAATACACATTGCTGACTAATATTTTTTCGTTCTCATTTTAATTCATTATGTTATTTTTGTTTTGAATTGTAAGTAGATGTTTGTAGTGAATTAAAAGATGGTGCTTAACCTGTGTGTGTGTTTATATATGTGTGTGTGTGTGTGTGGAATAGTGCTTAACCTGTGTGTGTGTGTGTGTCTCATTGTGTGTGTGTGTGTGTGTAGAATAGTGCTTAACCTGTGTGTGTGTGTGTGTATAGAAACGTGCTTAACCTGTGTGTGTGTGTGTGTGTGTGTGTGTAGAAACGTGCTTAACCTGTGTGTGTGTGTGTGTATAGAAACGTGCTTAACCTGTGTGTATGTGTGTGTGTGTGTGTGTGTGTAGAAACGTGCTTAACCTGTGTGTGTGTTTATATATATGTGTGTGTGTGTGTGTATAGAAACGTGCTTAACCTGTGTGTGTGTTTATGTGTGTGTGTGTGTGTGTATTGAAACGTGCTTAATTAACCTGTGTGTGTGTGTTTGTGTGTGTGTGTGTGTGTGTGTATAGAAACGTGCTTAACCTGTGTGTGTGTGTGTGTGTGTAGAAACGTGCTTAACCTGTGTGTGTGTGTGTGTAGAAACGTGCTTAACCTGTGTGTGTGTGTTTATGTGTGTGTGTGTGTGTAGAAACGTGCTTAACCTGTGTGTGTGTTTATGTGTGTGTGTGTGTGTGTGTAGAAACGTGCTTAACCTGTGTGTGTGTGTTTATATGTGTGTGTGTGTGTATAGAAACGTGCTTAACCTGTGTGTGTGTTTATGTGTGTGTGTGTGTAGAAACGTGCTTAACCTGTGTGTGTGTTTATGTGTGTGTGTGTGTAGAAACGTGCTTAACCTGTGTGTGTGTTTATATGTGTGTTTTTTACCTAAGATTGAGTCCAGCTTGTGATGTCCCGTATTTTAAAATATTCTGAAAATTTGCCAGGAAATAACAGAACCAAATTTGCAAAAGTAATAATAATAGAGGGTTGGTTGGGTCTCTCTCTCTCTCTCTCTCTCTCTCTCTATATATATATATATATATATATTTTGTGCGTGTGTGTGTGTCTCTCTCTCATTGTCTATTTTGTGCGTATCTCTCTCTCTCTCTCTCTCTCTCTCTCTCTCTCTCTCTCTCTCTCATTTTAGCCTATACTTTCTGCGTCTCTCTCTCTCTCTCTCTCTCTCTCTCTCTCTCTCTCTCACATTGTCTATTTTGTGCGTATCTCTCTCTCTCTCTCTCTCTCTCCCTCTCTCTCTCTCATTGTATATTTTGTGCGTCTCTCTCTCTCTCTCTCTCTCTCTCTCTCTCTCTCTCTCTCTCTCTCTCTCTCTCATTGTATATTTTGTGCGTATCTCTCTCTCTCTCTCTCTCTCTCTCTCTCTCTCTCTCTCTCTCTCTCTCTCTCTCTCTCATTGTCTATTTTGTGCGTCTCTCTCTCTCTCTCTCATTTTAGCCTATACTTTGTGCGTCTCTCTCTCTCTCTCTCTCTCTCTCTCTCTCTCTCTCTCTCTCTCTCTCTCTCTCATTGTCTATTTTGTGCGTCTCTCTCTCTCTCTCTCTCTCATTTTAGCCTATACTTTGTGCGTCTCTCTCTCTCTCTCTCTCTCTCTCTCTCTCTCTCATTGTCTATTTTGTGCGTATTTCTCTCTCTCTCTCTCTCTCTCTCTCTCTCTCTCTCTCTCTCTCTCTCTCTCTCTCTCTCTCTCATTGTATATTTTGTGCGTATCTCTCTCTCTCTCTCTCTCTCATAGTATATTTTGTGCGTATCTCTCTCTCTCTCTCTCTCTCTCTCTCTCACATTATAAATTCTGTCTCTGTCTGTCTGTCTAACACACACAAACAAACAAACACACACACACACACACACACACATATATTGTATCCTCTCTCTCTCTCTCTCTCTCTCTCTCTCTCTCTCTCTCTCTCTCTCTCATTGTATTTTGGTCTGTTGGTGTCACTGAGCCAGGCTATACTCTCCTCTGTAGCAAGCTGCATGCCCCTGACCTACACATACACACATACACACACACAGGTACACACACATAGGTTCATCCATACACATACACACACATACACATAGGTTCATCCATACACACACACACACACACAGGTACACACATATATACACACACACATACACAGGTTCATCCATACACACACCACACATACACAGGTCCATACACACACACACACACACACACATACACATACACCACACACAGGTTCACACATATACACACACCACACACATACACAGGTTCATCCATACACACACACACATACACACACACACACACACACTACTACTATTACTACCACCACCACTACTACTACTACCACTACTACCACTACTACTACCACTACCACCACCACTACTACCACTACTACCACCACACGTGTCTTCTGAACTATTTTTATAAAGCGGTAAACACACGAGGCTGTAACAACACTATACAACAACACTATACAACAACACACTACAACACTATACAATACTATACAACCCAGCACTATACAACGCTACACAATACTATACAACAATACACTATACAATACAACACTATATACAACACTATACAACAACACTATACAACAACACAACTATACAACAACAATACTATACAACACTATACAACAACACAACTATACAACAATAGTATACAACACTATACAACAACACAGCACAATACAACACTATACAACAACAACACAACACAATACAACACTATACAACACTATACAACACTATAGAATACAACACTATACATTTTTTTATCTCCTTATCTCTCTTTTATCTCCTTCTTTCTTTCTGTTCTTTCTTTCCTCCTTCTCTTTCTGTTCTCTCTTTCCTCCTTCTCCTTCTGTTCTCTTTCCTCCTTCTCTCCTCATTCCTTTTCTGTTCTCTTTCCTCCTCCTCCTTTCTCTCTCCTCCTACTCCTACTCCTCATTCTCTTTTCTCCTCCTCTTCTCCTTCTCATTCTCTCCTCCTCCTCCTCTTCTCCTCCTTCTCTTTCTGTTCTCCCTCCTCCTCTCTTTCTCTTTTCTGTTCCTTCCCTACTCCTCACTTTCTCCCTCGTGTTTTTCACTCTCTTCTCTTCCTCTTATCAGCTCCTCTCCTCCTACTACACACACACACACACACACGGTACACACACACACACTCGCAAGGTACACACACACACACACACACACACTCGCAAGGTACACACACACACACACACTCGCAAGGTACACACACACACACACACACACACGGTACACACAAACACACACACACACACTCGCAAGGTACACACACACACACACACACACTCGCAAGGTACACACACACACACATACACACGGTACACACACACACACACACACACACTCGCAAGGTACACACACACACACACACACACACACACAATAGGATAATACACTTTATCTTACATACATATGAATGAAGTTATGTGTGTGTGTATGTGTGTGTGTGTGTGTAGTTTTCCATATTCACCAATTAACAAGAGAATCTCCCCTTAAACTTAAAGGAAGATTGTCAAGAATTAAAATCAGAAGGGTACTTGTTGGTAATATTAATGTGTTGTATCATTGTACAGTCGAATACCATAATTATAATAATCTCTAGCCCACCTGAGTCGAGGCTAGGAAGGAATTGTGGTATATATTCGATAGTAGTATAATATATTTCTCTCCTACTATATTTACCCAATTTCGTATTAAGTTAGTTGTCACTGCAGAAAGCAAGCTAAAAAATATTGTAAAACTATTGGGTAAATGTAATGGTCAGTGTGTGTTGATCTTTCCTACCTTCCTACCCTCCTGTTGTACACTCGTGATATGTAATTTCTGACCACACACACACACAGACACACACACACACACACACATAAATACCCTCACACACACACACACACACACACACACACACATAAATATACCCTCACACACACACACCCACACACACACACATAAATACCCACACACACACACACCCACACACACACACACATAAATACCCTCACACACACACACCCACACACACACACATAAATACCCACACACACACACACCCACACACACACACACATAAATACCCTCACACACACACACCCACACACACACACATAAATACCCACACACACACACACCCACACACACACACACATAAATACCCTCACACACACACACCCACACACACACACATAAATACCCTCACACACACACACCCACACATACCCTAACTGCATTCGAACTCACTCAGCCTCTATAGGTGTACTGGGTGGGGAAATGAACAATACCAGCAGGCGATTCGAAGCTTTCTGCTCCTCACACTCTGGTGGTCAGAAATTATGTATTACGAGTGTACATGCTCTTCAAGATCAGAAATAAATAATGTGTTGCATCCTCTTATAATTATCTCATCTCTGTATATATGTTCCATGCTTGTGTCACTCGTGGTGTGTTGGCCTCCCATAGGTTTGCTTACGTATTCCCAAGATGTAGAATTTGTCGCTATAGTGGATGGTTTGTCAATTGCTGTGTGTCATTGTACAGTAGCCTAATATAGGTTTACTTACGTATATCCAAGCTGTAGAATTTGTCAGTATAGTGGATGGTTTGTCAATGTACAGTAGCCTAATATAGGTTTATTTACGTATTCCAAGCTGTAGAATTTGTCAGTACAGTGGGATGGTTTGTCAATTGGTGGGTGTCATTGTACAGTACATAGGTTTACTTATGTATTTCCAAGCTGTACAATTTGTCAGTATAGTGGATGGTGTGTCATTGTACAGTACACAGGTTTACTTACGTATTGCCAAGCTGTACAATTTGTCAGTATAGTGGATGGTTTGTCAATGTACAGTAGCCTAATATAGGTTTATTTACGTATTCCAAGCTGTACAATTTGTCAGTATAGTGGATGTGTGTCTCATTGTACAGTACACAGGTTTGCTTATGTATTTCCAAGCTGTACAATTTGTCAGTACAGTGGATGTGTGTGTCATTGTACAGTTCATTGGTTTACTTACGTATTGCCAAGCTGTACAATTTGTCAGTATAGTGGATGGTTTGTCAATGTACAGTAGCCTAATATAGGTTTATTTACGTATTCCAAGTTGTAGAAATTGTCAGTATAGTGGGGGGTGGTTTGTCAATTGCTGTGTGTCATTGTACAGTTCATTGGTTTACTTATGTATTCCAAGCTGTAGAATTTGTCAGTATAGTGGATGTGTGTGTCATTGTACAGTTCATTGGTTTATTTACGTATTCCAAGCTGTACAATTTGTCAGTATAGTGGATGTGTGTGTCATTGT
Source organism: Petrolisthes cinctipes (assembly GCA_033782935.1). Lineage (NCBI taxonomy): Eukaryota > Metazoa > Arthropoda > Malacostraca > Decapoda > Porcellanidae > Petrolisthes > Petrolisthes cinctipes. Next base: position 53,723 of record JAWQEG010003159.1, read on the forward strand.
ACAGTACACAGGTTTGCTTTCGTATTCCAAGCTGTAGAAATTGTCAGTATAGTGGATGTGTGTGTCAATTGGTGTGTGTCAATGTGGAATGGTCTTGGTGAAACTATTAGAAGGGGTTTTGGCCCCATTTCGTCCCTAGCCACTCTCTTTCACTTCTTCAACTGTCCCTCTTTTCGTTTTCTTTCCTTTCTGTTTGCTGTCTCCCCTCCCTATTACCTTCTTCTGGCGCTATATGACCTCGTTGTTGCAGTGCCTAATATCAATCAATCAATCAATTAAGCTAACTAACTACTCGTCTTTATTTCTCTACGTTGCATCAATCAGTCAGTCAATTTTCCCTTCGTTCTTCACCTCCATACATTAGAGAGAGAGAGTGAGAGAGAGAGAGAGTGAGTGAGAGAAAGAGAGCGAGTGTACGGAATGCAATAATAATTTTGTTGGACAGGAATAACTGAAATAAAACCAATAAAAAAAAAAACTCTGGCAGAATTTTTTATATATATATATATGATAACTATATTATTGTTATTGTATTTATTCGCTTAATTATTAAATTCGAATAACTGCAGAAAAATAACAAATGCATTTCAAGGGATGCATAATGTAAACGCGAAAATAATAAAAATGTCCTCATAATTATTGATTTTAGTTATTATTCTATAACACATTTTATTTTAACATCACAGATTGGATATCACACAGTACAAGCAGCAGCAATTACCATCAATCATTTCAATAAATTCTTTTTGCTGGTTTATACTCCACATCCCCAACAAGGAAGGAGGAGGGTCAATCCATTCTGAAGTAACGGGGGAGTCGTCACCTACCCATATCGAGTATAATAATAATAATAATAATATATATATATAATTCTTTGACCCTTGGTTATGAAGCATTTATTATATTTTTTTCCTTGCTAATTATAGTGAAATTAATTTATCTATAAAGTGTAGGTAGGTAGGCAGAGAAGGTAACCGCCCCTACACTAAAAATAGGTTATGCGTGGAGCAGTGCGCGGACTATATAAAACCAGTGTTGCCAGAGTAGCTCATTATTACCACTAAATATAGCGAAATTTGCTAGATTTTATAGATTTTTTTAATGTTTAATTATTATTATTTTATTTTTGAGTCATGCATTCCACAGATGTAAAATTTATAGTGTGTAGTAGTTATGATATGCTTCTGTGAAATTAATATCTATTTATAATACAGCCAGATTTATAGAACAATGTAGCTACAATTAATAATCACACACATATATATATATAAGCTTGTATTATTAAATTTCTTCTTCTGTGTAAAGGCATTTGGTCACTAAATTCGCATCTATTACAAAAGAACATTACACTGAAGCAGTAGTATTTTAATTAATGCATAATAATAACAGCACCAACCATAGATATATATATATGTATATAGCAAATTTACGCTAACACCAATGAGACAACAATTATAGGGCCGTATGCAAGAAGCCAAGAACATTCATAGTGCATGGTACTGTTACAATGGTTCTGTACGCCATCGTATGTACTACCTACGAATATGTTCTTGAATATGACCCATAGTACAGTATCTTAATTATGAAGTCATGACTGTTGCTATTTCCTTCCTACTTGCTGTCACACCTCTCTATCTATCACCTTCTTCTGGCGCTATATGACCTCGCTGTTGCGGCGCCTAATACCAATCAATCAATCAATTTTCTATCATTCTGACTGTACTTGTAGCAATGTTTGTGTAGCGAAGTTTGTGTAGCGAGCGAGGTTAGCCATTACGTCTATTGGCAACCCTGATCTTGAGGAGGTGGTGGTGGAGGAGGTTGTGTGTGTGTGGAAGAAGTGGTGGTGGTGGCCAGTGTTGCCAAGTATGGGGAATTTTTTTTAGATTTGGGGAATTAGAGGTACTAATGGGAAAAGTATATATAAAGATTGTTCAAGAGTACATGAGGAAATTTATACCAAACGAAATCCTGTATGAAGAAGAATAATGATAATGGTAATGCCAGGGACACACAGACACCTTACACACACAGACACTTTACACACACAGGGACACACAGGGAATGCGTCGGCATCTTTGGTCAGTAGGAGTCGCTGATTCCCGCCACAAGTGGAGGCCATTTGTATTTTAGATCCAGGACACATGTGGTCGCCTGCAATTTTTTTCCACCTCTATGGCCGTCACTAACTAAGGCCGTTGTCACACTATGCGGCTCCGCCGCAGAATGGTGATAACACATACAAACAAATGAGAGGTGTCACACCTTGCGGCGTCGCCGCACTGCGTCGAACCTCGCCGCAGCGCACAGCTGCGTGGAGCTCGTTACTTGTGAAGTAGCTACAAAAGGAAGGAAAGTGAACAAAATATGTAGTTTGTTGACAGGCAGACAGTAAAATATTATTACTGTGAAACAACAAGGTTTGCCGTGTGTTGCTACCCGGGGTGAACAGACTCTAGGATACACAATACAGTTTATTGTAGTACATAAGGTCACACAGTATAAGGTCACATGCTGCCGTGCCGTGCCGTGCCGTGCCGTAGTCGCTGCTGGAGAGTTGTCTGGAGGTTACTTGTGTACGGCAGTTAGGTGGTGTGGTAGGCAGGACGACGGTGGGTATAAGGACCTTCTACTTCTGGTGCTAGAGTGAGTGTCTGCAGGGCAGGACTGTCCCCTTATATTTGGTTCAGGCTGACAGCTGCTGTCCCCCACGAGCTTAGGGTCGAGGATTAGCGTACCAGCTGGGCCAATTGTACGTGGTCACACTGTCCGACCACGCCGCACCGGCACCCTTCTGGTACCACTCCTGTAAAATGACTAATTACCATATTTGACGTGGATTTACTTATTCAAACCATCCAAGACAAGCCAAGAAAATCTTTTGTATCTTTTTGTTGCCACTCTTATTAATACCACTGTGCGGCGTGCCGCGCAGTGTGACACGGTACAGGATTTGCGGCTCCGACGCTACGGCGAGGCCGCATAGTGTGACAACGGCCTTTGCCTGTTGTTTCAGCAAGGATAATAGACTATAATCTGTCATCCTTGTGTTTGAGTACCACCACCAGACACACACACGGCCACACTTTACAACCTTAACACAAATCGCCGCTATTCCCCTAAACAGGGGAAATTTTTGAGGTAAAAAGGGAAAATATGATGTTGGAGTGAGGGTAAAATTGAGCGTGTGTGATGGTTGAGAACCGTGGGTGTTAGTGGTGGTACTGACTGGTATACTGGTAGTGGTGGTAATACATTATAGTCACCAGTGGAGTTGTTGTAGTAGTGAAGGACAGTGGGTTTGGTTGGTTGTTGTACTATTGGCTTGGTCTTAACAATCCTTCATGATTATCCACTCGGAAAATGTAAATATGGTGAGTATAGTGAGGTTATAATGCACACAAGATTATATGTATGTATGTATGTATGTACGTGGAATAATTATGTACGTGTGTGTGTGTGTGTGTGTAGAATATAATGTACGTGTGTGTGTGTGTGTATGTGTGTGTACAATAATGGAACCTTTCATGATTATCCACCGGGAAAAATGTAGTTAAATATGATGTAAAAAATGGTTAGAATATTATTATGTACGTGTGTATGTGTGTGTGTGTGTGTGTGTAGAATATTATTATGTACGTGTGTGTGTGTATGTGTGTGTATATATGTATGTATATGTGTGTATGTGTGTGTGGGTAGTAATAATTGGACCTCCTTCTTGAGTATAATAATGAAATATAATGAAGTAAAAATGGCCGATGGTGTGTATAATATAATGTGTATGTATGTATATATGTGTGTGTATGTTTGTATGTTTGTATGTGTGTGTATATAATAATTATTTTCTGATATATACTAACAGGACCGGCGGGTTTTGGGTTTGTTTGAGAATATACATATACATACATACAGGTATACACACACATACATACATATACACACACATACATACATACATATACGTATACACATATACATACATACGCAAATATAGAACCATTATTATTATTATTATTTATTTTTTCATATATTTTTACACTCGTGGTGAATATATACACATACATACATACTTACACACATACATACATACCGGTACACACACACATATATACATACACGTATACACACACACACAAACATACACACACTCAAATATAGAACCATTATTATTATTTTTTTTTTAAGTATTTACACTCGTGGTGATTATATATACACACACATACATACATACCGGTACACACACATACACATATACATACATATATATACACATACGTATACACACACACAAACCCACGCAAATATAGAACCATTATTTTTTTTCGTATATTTTTACACTCGTGGTGATAATATATACACACACATACATATACACACATACATACATACACATACACACACATAAACATACATACACACGCAAATATAGAACCATTATTATTATTATTTTTTTTTTTTTTCATATATTTTTACACTCGTGGTGATTAGGCCTATATACACACACATACATACATACATACATACACATACATACATACATACATACACATACATACATACATACACATATATATATACATAGGTGTTGATGGTGGGATAATATGACTGACTGACTGACAGATGTGTGTGTATGTATGTATGTATGTGTATACGTGTAAGCATGACTTTATTATTATTATTATCATCAATATTATTATTTTTATTATTATTATTGAGGGATGAGTAGGTTTATTAGTTATTATTATTATTATTATAGAGGGATGAATTAATTAGGGTATTTATTGAAAGAATTACCGTTATTGAGTACGGTTTTTCTACCTTCATTACCTACTTATTTAGACCATTCTAAGACTATTTTCTTCTATGGCATTTCCTCCACAAATGCCCCATTTCCAAGATAGGGCATATTCAAATGGGGCATTTTGAAATTAGCCTGACCTGACCTGACCTGACCTTACCTAACCTAACCTAACCTAACCTAACCTAATCTAATCTAGACCACAGCAGACTACCGGGACCTAACCTGGGCAAACTACCGGGACCTAACCTGGGCAAACTACCGGGACCTAACCTGGGCAAACTACCGGGACCTAACCTGGGCAAACTACCGGGACCTAACCTGGGCAAACTACCGGGACCTAACCTGGGCAAACTACCGGGACCTAACCTGGGCAAACTACCGGGACCTAACCTGGGCAAACTACCGGGACCTAACCTGGGCAAACTACCGGGACCTAACCTGGGCAAACTAACGGGACCTAACCTGGGCAAACTACTGGGAAATAACCGTGGTAAAATACCGGGAAATGATCGGGGCAAAATACTGGGACCTAGCCGGATCTGGCAACACTGCTACAAAGCGGCAATTCTTTCAATAAATGCCTAAATAAATTGGTATTTATCTAGACTATTGCCGTTTTGTAGCAGTGTTGCCAGATCCGGCTAGGTCCCTGTATTTTGCCCCGGTCATTTCCTGTACTTTACCACGGTTACTTCCCGGTAGTTTGCCCAGGTTAGGTCCCGGTAGTTTGCCTAGGTTAGTTCCCGGTAGTTTGCCCTGGTTACTAACCAGTAGTTTGCCCAGGTTAGGTCCCGGTAGTCTGCTGTGGTCTAGGTTAGGTTAGGTCAGGTCAGGTCAGGTAAGGTCAGGCTAATTTCAAAATGCCCCATTTGAATATGCCCTATCTTGGAAATGGGGCATTTGTGGAGGAAATGCCATAGAAGAAAATAGTCTTAGAATGGTCTAAATAAGTGGGTAATGAAGGTAGAAAAAATGTACTCAATAACGGTAATTCTTTCAATATTTACCGTTATTTCCCGGTAGTTTGCCCAGGTTAGGTCCCAGTAGTTTTTTTTGCCCAGGTTAGGTCCCAGTAGTTTTTATTGCCCAGGTTAGGTCCCAGTAGTTTGTCCAGGTTAGGTCCCGGTAGTTTTTTTTGCCCAGGTTAGGTCCCGGTAGTTTGCCCAGGTTAGGTCCCGGTAGTTTGCCCAGGTTAGGTCTCAGTAGTTTGCCCAGGTTAGGTCTCAGTTGTTTGCCCAGGTTAGGTCCCGGTAGTTTGCCTAGGTTAGGTCCCGGTAGAGTGCCCAGGTTAGGTCCCAGTAGTTTTTTTTGCCCAGGTTAGGTCCCAGTAGTTTGCTCAGGTTAGGTCCCAGTAGTTTGCCCAGGTTAAGTCCCAGTAGTTTGCCCAGGTTAGGTCTCAGTAGTTTGCCCAGGTTAGGTCCCAGTAGTTTGCCCAGGTTAGGTCCCAGTAGTTTGCCCAGGTTAGGTCCTGGTAGTTTTTTTTTCCCAGGTTAGGTCCCAGTAGTTTGCCCAGGTTAGGTCCCAGTAGTTTGCCCAGGTTAGGTCCCAGTAGTTTTTTTGCCCAGGTTAGGTCCCGGTAGTTTGCCCAGGTTAGGTCCCAGTAGTTTGCCCAGGTTAGGTCCCAGTAGTTTTTTTTGCCCAGGTTAGGTCCCCGTAGTTTGCCCAGGTTAGGTCCCAGTAGTTTTTATTGCCCAGGTTAGGTCCCGGTAGTTTGCCCAGGTTAGGTCCCAGTAGTTATCTTACATGTCCTTTCAAACTCGTCATATGTTGGTCACTGTTATTGATGTCGGATTATCTTTACTAATTATTCATGTCAAATGATGCCAAGATGCCTGTATTTTTATATTAATAGAAAACCCACTTGAAACTATTCCTAGCAGTTGGTAGAGAGAGAGAGAGAGAGAGAGAGATAGGAGAGAAAAAGGAAATGTGTAAGGAAAGAAGAAAGCAGAAATATGTAGAGAGAGAGAGAGAGAGAGAGAGAGAGAGAGAGAGAGAGAGAGAGAGAGAGAGAGAGAGAGAGAGAGAGAGAGAGAGAGAGAAAGAATGTGTATGCATGTGTGTGTGTGTGTGTGCGTTTGAGAGAGATAGAGATAGAGAATATGCATATGAGAGAGAGAGAGAGAATGTGTAGTAATGAAACTAAAACGTTGACTATGAAACTGCAGTGAAGCAACCGTTCAAAGGGGCGTATTCAAGAACATTCACGGTGCATACGACGAACTAATTATAAACGGTAGTCTAGATGAAACATTTTAGCACATCAGTATATCCTTTGAAGGACCCTGTTATCGCGTATGAGAATTGGAGGCTTCTGATTCCTTCTGACTATGCCACGAAACAAGCTCCTTCGAAAGGGAGAAATAGGGGAATAGATTCTGGTGTGTGTGTGTGTGTGTAGGTGTATAGATAGATAGATAGATAGTGTGTGTGTGTGTAGGTGTGTAGGTGGTGTGTGTTTTGTGGCAATGTTTGGAGGACTAGCTAACCTCCAATATTCTGACTACAACACACGGTCCTTAACACACACTCGGAAAAATATTTAGGTTAGTGTGTATGGGAGGGATTGATTGATTGATTGATAGATAGATAGATAGATATTAGGCGCCGCAACAGCGAGGTCATATAGCGCCAGAAATAGGTGATAGAGAGGTGAGACAGTGTATGGGAGGGAGGAAAGAAGGGAGGGAGAGAGAATTCTATGTTTTGGTCAGGACTAGAACACTTATCTAATAATGTCTTTTCCTCCTCACAAAATAAATTATCATCTTAAAAAAACCTTGATTAGGCTTGATATTAAAAGCAACGTGTCCCGGCGATACTACAGTGTTGGTAAATCTGGAGCAAATGATATCCTACAAACTACTACAAGCAAACACAGGCCACTATTTTTTTATTTTATTTTTTTTTGTTAATCTGGTCCTGTTTGGGTTTCCTGGCATGCTTTGGAGGAATGAAGACGCTCTTATGTACAGCCACAATCAAATATCCACCGACACTTTCCTTCCATCGTAGTAAATATCTTGGTAATAAAGAAGAACATGTGTATAATTTTGCAGCACTTCATAATAATAATAATTGAGGGGGTTGAGTTGACGTAAAGTGTTGTTGTATGGTTATATTTTGCAGCACCTCATAATAATAATAATTGAGGGGGTTGAGTTGACGTAAGGTGGTGTTGTATGGTTATATTTTGCAGCACCTCATAATAATAATAATAATTGAGGGGGTTGGGTTGACATAAGGTGTTGTTGTATGGTTATATTTTGCAGCACCTCATAATAATAATAATTGAGGGGGTTGAGTTGACGTAAGGTGGTGTTGTATGGTTATATTTTGCAGCACCTCATAATAATAATAATAATTGAGGGGGTTGGGTTGACATAAGGTGTTGTTGTATGGTTATATTTTGCAGCACCTCATAATAATAATAATTGAGGGGGTTGAGTTGACGTAAGGTGTTGTTGTATGATTATATTTTGCAGCACCTCATAATAATAATAATTGAGGGGGTTGAGTTGACATAAGGTGTTGTTGTATGATTATATTTTGCAGCACCTCATAATAATAATAATTGAGGGGGTTGAGTTGACGTAAGGTGTTGTTGTATGGTTATATTTTGCAGCATCTCATAATAATAATAATAATTGAGAGGGTTGAGTTGACGTAAGGTGTTGTTGTATGGTTATATTTTGCAGCACCTCATAATAATAATTGAGGGGGTTGAGTTGACGTAAGGTGTTGTTGTACGATTATATTTTGCAGCACCTCATAATAATAATAATTGAGGGGGTTGAGTTGACATAAGGTGTTGTTGTAGGATTATAGTTTGATATGATACTGATAAATTAATTGCACGATGGAAGGAAAGTGTCGATTATAGCTTGATTTGATACTGATTTATTTGCACGATGGAAGGAAAGTGTCGGTGGATATTTGATTGTGGCTGTACCAAAAGTGTACTACGTATCCCTTTAATTTGTTCTTCCTATCCATTATTTTGAGTTGTGGGTCCCGCAGACGGCCGCTTACTGTATTATAATTACTGTTTTATTGTTGATATAATTATAGTGCTTTCAGTCGAGCATTCAACACCAAAACCGTTTTTTTACTTCATCTGATATAATAGGTTTGAGGGGATATTTATTCTCTTGAAGGTAACTTGGAGGGCTATAGTGAATAATCCTAACTATTGGTTGATTCCACAGTGGTTGGTATTGGTTTGTAAGCACGCAAACGAAAGAATATTGTTCATGTTAATGACTTATGGGTGAATTATTTGATGAATTTGGTGAGTAAACTATGCAGTGATCATCATTTTCTAACTGTTGGATAGATTTTGTGAATGTGGATACTCAGCTTTTGGAAAATAATGAAACCTTACAGGTGTGGTTGGTTGGGAAGCTTACAAACAAACCAGTACCACTGTGGAATCGATCGACCCTTTGACACAAAACTACACATCCCCCATTTGTAACACTTGAGGCGATTGGTTTCCTGGCATAGTTTAGAATGCAGTGGTTCTCAACATTTTTACCAGGTGACCCCAATCATGCTCCTTCTCCAGCCATAACCACGACCCCACTGGTCTTATTTATGCAGTGTATATATTATTTACTCAGTACACACACAAATCAAATAGGGTTTAAATTGTTTATATCAAATCAAATAGGGTTTAAATTGTTTGTCAAGTCAAATAGGGTTTAAATTGTTTGTCAAGTCAAATAGGGTTTAAATTGTTTATATCAAGTCAAATAGGGTTTAAATTGTTTATGTCAAGTCAAATAGGGTTTAAATTGTTTATATCAAGTCAAATAGGGTTTAAATTGTTTATGTCAAGTCAAATAGGGTTTAAATTGTTTATATCAAGTCAAATAGGGTTTAAATTGTTTATGTCAAGTCAAATAGGGTTTAAATTGTTTATAGCAAATCAAATAGGATTTAAATTGTTTATATAAAGTCAAACAGGTTAAATTGTTTATGTCAAGTTAATTATATTTCTTTGCTACTTTTTATCCAATTGTAGGAAAGTTTGAATGCAGTAATATACTCTATATTAAATTATGGTAACATACAAACATAGCATATGCTGAAAACATCTCATAATGGGGAATTCATATCTTTTGATGTTGTGAGATTTGTGAGTGCTTGGCGACCCCAGAAAAAATGCTTGGGTTGGGAAAGGGGGGGTTTAGAGGAATCGGTAGCCCCCCCACCCCAATTTACCAAAGAGAGAATCCTCCACACTTACTTAAATTGCCTATAAATATATCAGAAAGGAATGGTCTGAAAGAGGGAGGGATAATAAAAAATTTAGCATTCGTAAACTAGCGATCGGTATTTCAATTATTGAGTACCGTACAGTAGCTTAATGAAGAAGGCGGCAGCGTTACAATGCAGTAGTGAAAGTTGGGGTACAGTAATAATAGGTCAGTCGGTGTTTGGTGCGTTTAATATTCCGGGATGCGCATGGAATGTTTTGGTGAAGAGGCCGACTGAATTTTAATATTGACTCTTGTATAATTAGGGTTTTAAGTTGCTTATATCAAGTCAAATAGGGTTTAAATTGTGTATGTCAATGTAAATAGGGTTTTAAATTGTTTATATCGAGTCAAATAGGGTTTTAAAAAGTTTATATCAAGTCAAATAGGGTTTTAAATTGTTTATATAAAGTTAAATAGGGTATAAATTGTGTATACAATACAACATTATTATTATTATTATTAGGTTTGTTGTTTTGTAATGTAAGACTATGTAACTGCAATACAATATTATTATTAGGTTTGTTGTTTTGCAATCAGACTGAGTTGCTTTGTAGACCATTCATTGCAGTACTTCCACAATAATGAATGACCTCTCTTTACATATAGCCTGTGTAAACATTCCTATGGCCAACTGTACTTACAATATTCACATGTAACTTGACAACGTAATACATGAATGGTATATTAAAATATTTTGTAGTATTCACACCCAACCCAGAAACTTCCAAAACCTCTAGATTAACTATGTACTGAAACGCACTTCTTTAGTTAAAACGGATTTATGCAATTCATTACAATTATAGTATCGATATATGAAAGCTATTTTATGATTTTTATAGGTCCAAACAATCAGAAGACCCTATTTTATGATGATATAAATAACTTGGTTGTTTTGCAGAGTACTGTATGAAAGCAATTGTTATACTGTACACACAACAAAAAAAAAACCTATGGTTACACCCTCTGCCCGATACAAAATGACACTACGAATGAAGGTTTTTGATATCAGCCTTCTCACATTGGTATCCCTGTGTGTGTGTGTTGAGGCCACATCTGTTGTCAAAAACCTTCATTCGTAGTGTCATTTTGTATTACGCAGAAGGTGTAACCATAGTTTTTCTTTTGTGTGTACACTCGATCAAAAAAGTATCATGCATTTCCCTCCTGAAACATTCCGACACTTAAGACGATGGCTACTGAAAACGAGGTTGTTTATCATGAGCTGTAGTGATCATTTACAGAACCATCGGACCCCACCTGTGCGATACTTTTTTGATCGAGTGTACATATATAATATTAACATATTTTTGATGTTGTGAAATGTTCAAACTACAGAACATGACTAATGCATTTTTGTCATTTTACAGTCTAGTACTAATAGTGCAGAAATATCAGGCTCCCCTTCCCCAGCTCCAAGTAGTGTTGGCAACAATGCACCAAAGTATGGAACCTTGGTACCCAACAGGTAACGTGATGCTTTTAATGTAAATTATATTTAATCTTTTCCCTTCAGCAAAATATATGTTAATCAGAATTTATAATAAAAATTGATATGAAGATAACTAAAGTAATTTTGAACAATTACAATGAGTACTACATTACATTGCTGTAGTTTTTGCTTCTCCAGAAAAAATGTCTTGTTTCTTTACACACTTATAACCCAAAGCTGCATTTACAAGAAACATATTGCTGTAGTTGTCTCCTTTTTAACATGAACATTTGCTTCAGTGATATATATATTCCATTTTATCTCCATATACCAGTATGTGTATTATCAAAGACAAAACTCATGTTGCTGTCTGTCTCGTCCAAGGATGTAATATTATAACTTGTGAAGCATAACGAAACATTCATGCCCAGTATGGTTAGACCTCTACCATATATTTTCACCAGATATCACTACACGAATTTTGTCTTTGATAGTACAGATGAAATAAAAAATTAAAATATGTACTCTATAGACTATAGATAATTATCACACATTTTGTAATTATTTGTTTTTTTCTCTCTTTTTTTTATTTTTTTTTGTAAAGAGTATTTGTGGGTGGTATCTCAGCCAGTACCACAGAGCAGGATCTGTTGGAACTCTTCTCAAAATATGGAAGTGTCAAGGCCACCAAGATAATCAATGACCGAGCTGGAGTGTCCAAGGGTTATGGCTTTGTTACATTTGAAACTGAAGAGGAAGCCAGACGACTTACACAAGAGGTAAAGTTTATTCCAGTCTTGGCTTTGAAACACAACATTTTACTCAGTGCATGGATAAAATATAATTACTTAATAATATAATAATGATATATAGATGAGTGTTTGGTTAGTGCATGGATAAAATATAATTAGTTAATAATATAATAATGATAATATATAGATGAGTGTTTGGTTAAAAACATAATATTTCTTGTCATAAGGAAATTCCAGTGGCTCTGTTTCTGTTTAGGATCAGTTCAACTGTCAAATATATGAACCCAATTGATTTATTGATCAACCCATTTTTTGGGCTAAATTTGGCCTGGCATGTATTGGTGTAAATGTTTTCTGATTGGCACCAATATGAAAACTATTTACAGAACATGTGATAAAGAAACCTACTGTATGGTTATGGTGCCAACAGTAGTTTGTTAAGGTGGTAATTCCTTTTTGGTACATTGGAGTGCCTTAATTCCTCCAAAGTATGCTAGGAGACAGGACCAGAGGGGCAAAAATAATGGTGTTATGTTGCTTGGAATAGTTTGGAGGATTCAGTTGCTCCAGAATTACCAACACAAAACTTCCCTCTTAACCAGTACACTTACTTCATTATTTATTATACTGTCAGTACTGTCTGTAACACATAGCAAAGACCACTTGTATATTTACAGAAAATATTGGTGTGTTTTTACTTATTAATAATGGGATTGACCGTGTAAATCCAGTATTGTATCAGTCAGACTATCACACCATCCAGGCCATATAGGTGATTTGTATTTATTAGGAATATAATTTTTTATATTGTCTTTTTAACATCCTTAGTGGAAAGCAAATTTTACAACTTCTATTACCAATAATGGATTTATATAATGTAGTGATAGTGTACAGTTAGACACAGTAATTGGTGGTACAGCACAGCAGGTGTAAGGTACTTTGTTACATTGGAGTGCCTAGATTCCTCCAAAGTTTGCCACGAAACAGGATCAGATGAACAAAAATAAATAATGTTTTTTGTTGTTGTTGCTTGGGGATGGTTTGGAAGAATCAGTTGGTCCAGATTTACCAACACTGTACTTCCTCCCTTAATTAAGAACCCTGTAATCATGTATAAAAACTGAAGGCTTCTGATTTCTCCTGACCACACCATGAAACAAGCTCCTTCCATTTAGGTGTGTGTGTGTGTGTGTTTCGTGGCAATATTTGAAGGACTCATATAATTATATAACTCCTGACCGCACCATGAAACAAACTCCTTCCATTTAGGTGTGTGTGTGTGTGTTTCGTGGCAATATTTGAAGGACTCATATAATTATATAACTCCTGACCACACCATGAAACAAACTCCTTCCATTTAGGCGTGTGTGTGTTTCGTGGCAATATTTGAAGGACTCATATAATTATATAACTCCTGACCACACTATGAAACAAGCTCCTTCTATTTAGGTGTGTGTGTGTGTGTGTGTTTCGTGGCAATATTTGAAGGACTCATATAATTATATAACTCCTGACCACACCATGAAACAAACTCCTTCCATTTAGGTGTGTGTGTGTGTGTGTGTTTCGTGGCAATATTTGAAGGACTCATATAATTATATAACTCCTGACCACACCATGAAACAAACTCCTTCCATTTAGGCGTGTGTGTGTGTTCGAGTGTGTGTGTGTTTCGTGGGAATATTTGAAGGACTCGTCGTATATATAACTCTTAATTTTCTGACTAAAGTGTGTGTTTGTTTCATCTTTTCCAGGCTGACAACATAATGCTCAAAGACAGAAAGTTAAACATTGCACCTGCCATCAAGAAACAAGTCAGTGATGTTGGCTATATAAAGGTATAGTATTGAAACCACAGGTACACGCTCAGGGTCAAAAATAATCATCCATAATGGGGTAACTCACGTAAGATTTTGACAGCTTCCCTCTGTTCCTTAGATGATAATGTTTCCAATAAATAGGTTAACTACCATCTTTTAATTTAATACAAGCAGCTACACACTACTTAAAACAATAACACACACACATTAACTACCATCTTTTAATTTAATACAAGCAGCTACACACTACTTAAAACAATAACACACACACATTAACTACCATCTTTTAATTTAATACAAGCAGCTACACACTACTTAAAACAATAACACACACACACACATTAACTACCATCTTTTAATTTGATACAAGCAGCTACACACTACTTAAAACAATAAAATCATATGTGAACGTGAAAACATTAGACAGTAAATTGTTTCAGATACCCATATGTGGATAATTATTATTGACCGCGACTGTACACTCGCAGTCCAAAATATGTATCCAGGCTTGCTTCGAATAGCCTGATCGAGTATTAAGGGGGTGCGGGGATAGGGGGACAGGCTTGGGGGGGACTTGGGGGGTGCGGGAATATGGGGACAGGCTTGGGGGGGTGCGGGAATAGTGGGACAGTCTTAGGGTGGGTAGAAAGCCTGTCCCCTATTCCCGCACCCCCCAAACCCCCCCCATGCCTGTCCCCCTATTCCCGCACCCCCCAAATCCCCCCCAAGCCTGTCCCCCTACTCCTGCAACCCCCAAAAAACCCCAAGCCTGTCCCCCAATTCCTGTGCCCCTTTAAATATTACTTGAGGTAGAGGATTTGCAGTCTCTAAAAACTCATGTTAAAATATTACATTATTTTTAGACTTATATTTACCGTATTTTGTATTTACCGTATTTTATATTTACCGTATTATATTTATATTTACCGTATTATATTTATATTTATCGTATTTTTTTATATTTACCGTATTTTTTTTATATTTACCGTAAATTTTGTATTTACCCTATTTTATATTTACCGTATTTTTTTTATATTTATCGTATTTTTTTTATATATTTACCGTATTTTATATTTACCATATCTTATATTTACCCTATTTTTATTATATTTACGGCATTTTGTATGGTATTTTTTTATATTTACCGTATTTTCTTTATATTTACGGCATTTGTGTACGGTTCACAGACGTACTCTCCGAGGGTGATAGAAAACAGCGGCGGGAGTGTGGTGGGGAGCGGCGGCACAGTGTTCTTCAGCAGCGGCGCATCCTACCCCGGCTACGGCAACACCATCCCCATGTTGGCGGCGGCGGCGGCGGCTCCCACAGAATACCACCACACCACATTCCCCCAGGCACCACAGGCACCACCGGCACCATCCACACCCTCGGGTTATCCCACTATTATGTACGCGCATCAACCCCTCTATTATCCTCAACACCAGTATCAATACCAACCAGCAGTAAGTGTTATATTGTTATTGTTGTTCAACTCACAGACAGACACACACATACACAGACACAGAGACTCGAACACACATACATACACACTCATACACACATCATTCATACACACATACACACACACTCATACACACACACTCATACACACACACACACTCATACACACACACTCGTACATACACACTCATACACACACACTCATACACACACACTCATACACACACACTCATACACACACACACACACACTCATACACACACACTCATACACATACACTCATACACGCACACACACACACACACACACACACACACACAGAATATTCATTAACACATTCTTAAAAGTCAAGTGCCCTTTTAAATCAAACCTTTGTGTATGTGTGTTTGTTTGAGAGTGAGAGAGAGAGAGTGAGAGAGAGAGAGTGAGAGAGAGAGAGTGAGAGAGAGAGAGAGAGAGAGAGAGAGAGTGAGAGTGAGAGTGAGAGTGAGAGTGAGAGAGTGTGTGTGTGTGTGTGTGTGTGTGTGTGTGTGTGTGTGTGTGTGTGTGTGTGTGTGTGTGTGTGTGTGTGTGTGTGTGTGTGTGTGTGTGTGTGTGTGTGTGTGTGTGTGTGTGTGTGTGTGTGTGTGTGTGTGTGGTCATTTGATATACTCTACGCTATATAATTTTAGTAGCCTATAGCAGGTCTAGCCTTTGGGTAATTTTTATAATTGCCCATGTATCCATATATTGACTTTTTTATGTTTATATAGTGTTATACTATATTCGTATTAGTCTTTAGAATGTTGTTTTGCAGTTACCATTCCCTATAGTATCAAACACTTCCATGCCTCAGTTTTTCCTCTTGTTTACATCATTATCATCAATACCAGACTTCCCTTTATTCCTGACAGACAAGGGGTCCAGCTACGAGGCTATTTAAACCTTTGATGGGGTCATGTTTAAAGAGTGGGGTCCCCAACCATTACTCCCCTCCTGTATATAAGGGGATATGAGGCTGACTGACTGTACAGTTGGACACATGAATGGGTGGTACAGCCCAAGTGAAAGATGGTCAATTTCTCCCAATATCAAGTTCCTTAGTGCCAAATAGGAGACATCATCAGGGGCAGAAGTCAGTATTGAGGATGGTAATAAAAAGCAACTACCTCATAATAGACACTGGTTAGGTCAGGTTAGGTTGGTAATTAGGAGGGGCAGAAGTCAATATTGAGAATGGTATTAAAAAGCAAGTACCTGATAATAGACACTGGTTACTCAAATGGGACAAGTATCTTTCACCTGAGATGTACCACCCATTCATGTGTCCAACTGTACCATCACAAGAATGATGGTAGATGAGGCAGTCATCCAATGTATCCCCTACAATACAGAGGAAGGAGTGATAAATCAAATAAAGTTTTCAGTCTGTTTTATGTGTTGTTGAATAGTTTGTGTGTGTATTAATATATATACTTACCATTGATAATAATATCCTATACCAGCAGCACCATGTTTTATGTGTTGTTGAATAGTTTGTCCGTTTATTAACATATATACTTACCATTAATAATAATAATCCTATACCAGCAGCAACAAGGTGTGGGAGTACAGCAGTGGGGAACTCCTCAGTGGAGATGGCTCACCCCAGGCGCCTATGCCCAGGTAAGTCCTTCATTCCTTCCTTAGTCATGATTGTCCATAATAACTCAAAAGTACAAGACAAGTGTCCTTTTGATAGTACCACACAGGACAAACATTTCCTGTCGCCTCTCTCCAATATAAATCTGAGAATGTGTAAGTGATCACAGTCACCTTCTCTCCACTCTTAACTCTTAATTTCTTTAAGGTAGTTCATTCAGGACTTCTTTCCAGTCTACTCTTTTCCTCATTAAACTCACTAACATTAAGATAGAAACACACAGGATATATTTTACCCCAACATTGCTCAACATATATAGTCCTTGTAGGTGGATAAATGTTTGCCAAATGTAAACATCTTAGTGGGTTTTTTTTATATAAAGTGTCCTGGCAATGTTTTGAGGAGAAATACACTCTTTGTGTTAATTATAGCTATTGTAGTTGCATCAGAATAACCTCTTCTAAGATTCAAATGTTAATTCCTTCACAGCAGGAACTCCATATTTAAACCACACATACCATTAATCCTACTATTTATTATCTCTGCCCGGGATTTTCAGCTGTGAAGATTACAGATTTGAATTCTGCCGGGGTTAAGGGGAGATTCTCTTGTTGGTAAATTGGAAGGCTACTGATTCCTCCTAACCATGCCAGAAAACAGACACACACACAGACACCCTCAATGGTACTAATAAGGGGATCTGTTTCCTGACATAATATATAGTTTCGAGGAATCACCCGAGACACTTTCAGAATCACCAAGCATAGAATCTCCCCTTTAAATATGATGAGATGCTACAGATGTGGTTGGGTATATGGTTTGGAGAAGTCACCCGAGACACTTTCAGAATAACCAACCATAGAATCTCCCCTTTTAAATATGATGAGATGCTACAGATGTGGTTGGGTATGTTGTTAGCAAGTATGGTCTATAGATAGTATAAGTTGGCCAGAGACCTGAACACAACTTCGCGCTGGCTGGGGGGGGGGGGTGCGGGAGTAGGGGGAGAGGTTTGGGGGGTGCGGGAATAGGGGACAGGCTTTGGGGGGTGCAGGAATAGGGGGACAGGCTTGGGGAGCGGTAGAAAGCCTGTCCCCTATTCCCCCCCCCCCCAAGCCTGTCCCCCTACTCCCGCACACCCCGAGTCCCCCCCAAGCCTGTTCCCCTACTCTCGCACCCTCCTAAACCCCCCCCTCCCCTTATTCCCGCACCCCCTTAAGATTGACCCCAGTTCTACATCCTCGTAGGCCCAGATACTTCACACTCCCACTTGCATTCTAGCTAACCTATACTATCTGGACCGTGGTTGTTAGTAAGTAAACATTTTCTACTCAGATCAGTCAGTGTTGTAAATCCTCCCTTACTCTGATAAAGCTATATGACCTCGCTGTTGCGGCGCCTAATATCAACCAACCAATCAATCAATTACTCCGATAAAGAATCCATACAGGGAGTTGTTTTTAAGGGGAGAGTAGACTTTTGGTACATTGAAGCACCTTGATTCCTCCAAAATATTAGCACCAGGAAACAGAACCAAAGGAACAAAAAAAAATAATGGTGTTGTTCTGTTGCTTGGAATAATTTGGAGGAATCATTTTTAACTCCGGATTTACCACCAACACTTTATCCTCCCCTTAAAAATGATGTGTGTGAAGCTTTGGGGAGCCATATGCAAGAACATCCGTGGTGTATACGGTGGCGTGGTACCGGTACGACGACGACTCCGGTACCCCAAGCCATCGTAAACGCCATGAATATTCGTGCATACAACCTTTTTTTTTTTTTTTTTTTCTATTATTATTATTATTATTATTATTATTATTATTAGTGGCAGGATGTAAAAATATTGCAGTCAACAACAATTATAATCTCGAGACATAATTCACACAGTAAGATGATGATTTACTAACCTGACTGACACACATATGAAAAGTCCACAAAATAATGTACCCAACATAGTATCGAGTATAAAAACAGTCAGACTATATTGAAGGTATACCTGCATAAAGTTATAGTAAGTTATATAATAAGAGTTTTATATATATAGTAAGTTATAGTATGAAAATGGTCCTGGGATAGGATTGATAATGGTGAAACAGTTTGTTTTTTTTTAGAAATATTGAGCTTCCATAGATATGTACAGTAAATGTATTGATAAAGTATAAGTGATGAGAATTGTAATTAAAAGACAAAAAAAATATCACTTGAAAATGAGACTGTTCATGTTTTTTGCCTTTATCTATACTCCATATCCAAAAATCCCTTTCTGTCCACCAAAATGTAATATACTGTTTTTTATTAAGTATGCCTGAGGAATTTAGCATTCAGGTATGTTGATGATTTTTTATTTTTTTCAATTCCCGAGTACTAATTATGGTACTACATCAGTCTTGTTACACATTATCAGAACTGTCAGTTGTGTTCTCTCTTCAGTATCCATTTTTTGTAGTAGAAAACTGTATCCTTTGATGTCTTCTACCAAGAGAATGACCACTACAGAAAGACCTCCGTTGGTCTCTCTTATAGACATTTTTTCAGATGTCATAGAGTTGTTGCACTGTATTGTTAATATCAGCAAAATGCTGTACTCTGGATCATCTGATACTTCAATTCCTTATGGGAGTATAGTGTAATACTCATCATTAAATGGTTGCTTCCCAGATAAGGTTGTTAAGGAAGAAACACTACTTATAGAGGTGTTCCTCTGTCTCATGCCAGACTAAGTATTATAAAGTATTGTACAAGTTACCCACAAATATTATGTTCCTCAAACAACCCTGACCTCCTGAGTAAGGCCATGGTCTGAACCAGGTTTTACCATAGAACCAATTCAAAAGAATGTGTGGTTGTTTTTGCCTTTGTGTGGTTGTGTAGAGTGTTGTGTTCCATAATGTGTTAAATAGTTTGGTATGTTGTGTTAAGCCTACATCCTGGATACACATTCCCAATGGCTTCATCCAGGCTCTTGTCATAAGTTAGATGGGCTGTGTGGTGTCTGGCCAGGGGAGAAATGATCCTTACTGAGAAGGGTAGATGTCAGTAGGCTGTTCTAGCAGCTGATTGTTGTACTGGAGTGAGTGGATGTCTAAGTATAATAATAATAGCCTTGGCTGTAAAAGTAGTTGAACTGGTATGGTGGCTAAAAAAAAAAAAATCCGTAATCATTATCGTGGAGAAGAGGACTTTTGTTACAGATACAATAGTTGAGAAATGAATACAATACTTGGCCTGGCATAAGTTTAAATTGTAGTTGTGTTTCTTCTTCAGCAATGTCTATAATACCCATATACCGTACACACAACATTTTAGTAAACAAGTAGGAATTTTTAATAAGCAGAGTATTATTATAATCTTATAGGGCTGCACCCAACAAGATTTTCAGTTTCTTTTCCAATAGCCATGTTGTTCATCCCACCCAATGTTTCTCGTTTATTTTGATACTTGAAATGAAGCTTCTAACTTGAAGTAAGAATTTTATAAGTATTCTCCTATCTCTATTTGATGTTCTATATGTAGTGTAACCAATTCCAACATACAATATTGTACAGTACTTGCCTTGGAATCCTCATGTCAGTGTACTACTTCTGTCTTGGCGAATTTATTATTTCATAAAATATTAGTACAACCTCCCTCACACTACATAGACTAAATTTCTCAATCTTTCTTTAATGTTAACCTAATACTTATGATCAAAACCATTCCCTACAAAAATGGAAATCAATACAGTATTCTATCCTTATGATTATAATAAATATTGTGACATCACTCCACCGTGTGTGTGTGGCCAGATACTCTCCAACTCCTGCCTTAAGCTGTCTCTCTTTTTTGGTCACAGTTTGAGTTAAGAAGCTGAGGGTATGTTTATGGATCTGATGGAAAAGTGATACACACCCTTAATGGAGGAATGTACAGAATGTCATATTTGTCACAAATTTCAAAATACACTGTACTGTAAATATAAATTTATAAACCACCTTGGCCTGGAGTATGACAGTGGGAGAGGTAGTACTGTATACAGTTTCTGTTTAGTGGGTTGATAAGTGGAACCTATTTATATTATATATATATATATATAGTTATGAAGGAATTGGAGCCCAATCTAAGGACTGAAGTGGTTCATTGACTATTGACCCCATCCCTGGTGTTACTAAGATACAAACAGTAATACCAGAACCTTGGCTCCAAGCATGCAGGATTTAGATGTTATAATGTATAATTATTGGTGTTGCAGCCTGTTCTTACCTTTATCCTCATACCTTTATTATTTTATTGACATTTTATGCTTTTCATTAAGCTTTTGTGTTTGGTTTGAAATTAAGATAAGTTTATACTTCATTGTACAGTATAGAATGAAGACCATGTGTTAAGCTTTTATTAGTTTTCACTGCTATTGTTCCAGGCATTTAACCTAAAGTTGGGCACTGGGTTAGTGCCTTCCATCCCAGCAGCAGGTTGAGTTTACTGTTTTACACTGGAAGGAAACCTTATGGGGAGGAGTAATATCATTACTGTAATATCAGTGGGTTATACAATATGGTCTACCTCATACCATCTCTCTTCACCTAAAGAAGTATTGACAAATTACAGTAATGGCTCCTCCTCATGTGGCTTTTTTTTAATGCAATCTGTACAAGCATTCAACTCTGCATTAATGACTATTTTAGATTTGTTTGTTTGTTTTTATACAAGAACTGGCAACGGTTCTCAATAATGAGGTTGTTTTGTTGTGGTCATTGTGTGGCTGTTGGAGAATATGATAATTGTGTATTCAAGGATTAATGGACTCTTTTCATCATCACTATTCCAGCATTTGCATATTGTAGGTTTAGAAATAAAACCGCTTTACAGAATATAGTAACAATGCTGCTTTGTATGAATAAATCTATGCCTATAATGGCTTTGATTCTACACAGAACTATTAGTTAATACTCGGTCTTGCCTCAGA
Organism: Petrolisthes cinctipes; assembly: GCA_033782935.1. Taxonomy (NCBI): domain Eukaryota; kingdom Metazoa; phylum Arthropoda; class Malacostraca; order Decapoda; family Porcellanidae; genus Petrolisthes; species Petrolisthes cinctipes. The sequence continues at coordinate 75,816 of JAWQEG010003159.1, forward strand.
ATGTGGCCACCTGATTCCTTTAAGAACTCACTCTGTCCCAGGATTCAAACAAAATCTGGTAACTTAATATTATAATATATGAATGCTGATTTTAATATACAGTATTAATAAGCTCTTAAACAAAAATATAGAAATTAGGGAATAGGATGAAAAAATGTTTCATAGTCAAGCAATGGAGAAAAGAAAAACTTGTCATGTGACAGTCTGGTGTTAAAGAGTGGGTCAGTGTATATGGAAGGACACTTGATTTGTAGGTATTATAAACCCAGGATTGTACAGTTAGGACATCATTTAGAATATCCTTGTTAGAATAGAATGAAACCACCTACATAGCAAGTTACTGATTTTGCATTTTTGATATATTGGCACTTGTGTATTTGTTCTCTTAGATGATAAATACTCTCTCATTTAAAGGTGTATTACATCAAGTGGATTAACCATTGCGATATAATAGAGTAATATGCTCTTAATATTTTTCTTTTTTTAACTACAGCAGCCTGCTGGTAGTTACATATCTAGTGATGGAATGATCACTCAAGCTTCGCCAACCTACATTGTACCTGACAGAAATTATTGAGCAGTCCCCATTTCCAACATTGTGAGGATACCGGTTATATATGTTTTTGTGCCTCGCTTTCTACTTCTACGTGTTTGCTTACAGATGCATGTGCAGAATGAATTTTTTTTTTTTTTTTTTTTTTTTTTTTTTTTTTTTTTTTTTTTTTTTTGCTTTATACTTCTATGTGTTTGCTTACAGATGCATGTGGAGAATATTTTTTTTTTTTTTTTTTTTTTTTTTTTTTTTTTTTTTTTTTTTTTGTGCCTGGCTTTCTACTTCTACGTGTTTGCTTACAGATGCATGTGCAGAATGATTTTTTTTTTTTTTTTTTTTTTTTTTTTTTTTGTGTTAGATAAACTTGTGGTAAGAGTTAGGTGTGTGTTTTTAAGTTATCAAGGTACTGTAGGCAAAGTGTTTTCTGTTGATGTGTGTTGACAAAAATTCCTGCCCTCCTAACTATTTACCATTCTCGATTGCATTGTCCCGTCTGCTTTGCATGTTTGTCATCCTTCAGCTTTTTATTTTTCCTGCCATACCGTACATATCCAGATGGTACAGTTGTGGTCAATAATAATTATCCACATATGGGTATCTCAAGCAATTTGCTGTCTAATGTTTTCACGTTCCTATATGATGTTATTGTTTTAAGTAGTGCATAGCTGCTTGTAGTAAATTAAAAGATGGTAGTTAATGTGTGTGTGTTATTGTTTTAAGTAGTGCATAGCTGCTTGTAGTAAATTAAAAGATGGTAGTTAATCTATTTATTGGAAAGTTTATCAGCTAAGGAACAGAGGGAAGCTGTCAAAAGTTTATGCGAGTTACTCCTATATGGATGATTATTTTTTACCACGACTGTACAGTTGGACACAAGAATTTGTGGTACAGCCCTGCCTGATAGAAGATGATTGTCACTCTAGTAATCAGTGACTTCAGTCCAGTACTTGCTTATTGTCACCATTCTACATCATAGTTTCTGCCCCTGGTATATGTTGATAAAGGAAAGTCATACTGTGAGGAGCTGAGCATGTTCCACCTCGGCTGTACCATGAATTCCTGGGAGTCGCAGCACATTTGTATTGCTGCTTAAATTTCCACTCATACATCTATATCTCGCACTTTCTTTTTCCAATGTCACCTGTGTAAAGAGCTGCTCTTCTGTGCTTGTCACCAATTTGCCATCAGCCAATGTCTTGTCTGTTAAGTACTGTACCCTGTGATGGTGTGTGAGGCTTGGTGGCTTCTGATTCCTCCTGACTATGCCATGAAACAAGCACCTCCTCTATAGGTGTGTATGATCCGTGGGAATATTTGAAGGACTCGTTATTCCCCAATTTTCTGACTACATCACGGGGTTGCAACAAAGGCTGATGGTTTGTGCATTCTCCTCTGATCAATACCAGATGATTATTATTGTCGAGATGATTATTATTGTCTGAAGGAAACATTGTTGAAATAAAACCTAATAGATTGATGTGACTTGATAAAAAGGGGTTACAGAGCCTGACTTGTTGATATGTGTTCCTGATTATATTCTGTGTTGATGTCTTGGTGTATGTGGCTCACTGCTTTACTTTACTATTGCATGTAGGTGTACTTGGTATGCAAAAAGACTGAGGCTAATTTTTTTTTATTTTGTAGGAAAGTTTTCAGTGCATGTGTTGTCGCCGCAAAAATTTATGAAATATTGATTCCACTGTAATTGGAATACCCTTTATTCTAAAAAAAAAATGATTGAAATGAAAGATGAGGCTAAATATAATGTGCCATATTCTTAGTGTACCTCAGTAATGGGTAAAAAATCCAAATGAGTTTAATAGTAAATACCAGTGTATGTCTCGCTATAATAATATAAAACTGGGTACTATACTTCATGATGATGTATAAGAAGATGGTAAATATTTAAAATGAAATGAGAAAACAAAATGTACCGAAGACATTATTTGAAAGAAAACTAAAAAGATTTGGTGTTAAAAGATTTAGACCATATAACACGAATGTATTACACGTCACATTACCAGAATCGCGTTTAGTGACAGTGGTGTTTGCAAAGTAAGAATTAATGCTTGATGTACAGTTGTGGGTATATGAAACAGACGCACCTCAAACGGGGTCCCCTTATCAAGCATAGAATAAAGGCCCATCCACACGAGAGGCAAACAAACTACGGGCAGACACTGTTTCCAATCTTGTGGGTTGGTGGGTGGGTGGCGGGCACAAGTGGTCAATGGCTGCCAGAGACTATTTGATCTGGTAACCCTGGTAAAAAGCCTGAGAATATCACTGGGTTGACCCGTGCCCGCCGTCTCTTTGCCTCTCGTGTGGAAGGGGTTTAATTAAGATGCGTCGCCTCTACACACACGACGTCGTCTCATCTTACCCTATGCTACACAAGGGGTCCATTTCAGGTGTGTGTGTGTGTTTCATATGTCAACAGCTGTGTGAGAGTAAAATTATGGCCTTTATCCACGATGCAACATTTTTTTATCAAGCGTGAAAACCAAATTGAAAATGAAAGAATGATAGGGTAAACAGAAATGTGGATAAAAATGTGTGTTTATGAGGTGGTGATAGAATGTTGATGTTTGCAGCCTGAGTGTGGTCCTCAAGTGTGCCCTGCTGATCGCTCCAGTTCAGTACCAGAGGACCTTACCATCACCACTACCACCACCACCGCCACCACTACCACTACCACTACCATTACCACCTCCAACTCTACTACTACTACTACCAAGGGAAGTCCACCCTCCACTACCACCCCCACCAACACTACTGAACCATGCCCTTCCTCCACTTCCCCAAGCACCACTTCCACTGCCACCACCACCACCACCACCACAGTTTGTCCCACCTTGAAAACCATTTCCACCACCACCACCACTACCACCACCACTACCACCAACACCACCAAGACTAACATCATGGCCACAGCTAACACAAAGACTGTTGTTGCTGCTTCACATCCAGTTGACTCATCAGTGGGGCTGGGAATCCAACCATTGACTGAACAAGCCAGTAAGATTACTACTACTACTACAACCACCACAGCAGCTGCCACCACCAGACCCACAGTTCCTCCCCTGGTTACCAACAAGTCTGCCACCAACACCATCTGGGCCGACAACAACAACAATACAATTGAGGTAGGACTAAGTAGGCAATATACAAGGCCTGTAGTAAAGAAAGAATGGGGTGCTTTCTGTAGCAGATGGGGGCATGCTTCTATGTGAATGTTGTTGTTGTTTTCTCTGTTTATATTACAAATGGTTAAGAGTTTACAAGGGAAGGACAAGAGCCAGTCAGAAAGTCTTCCGGTAGTTAATGAAAGAGTTTGTTAATAGAGTTAATTCCATTAACATTAATGGGGTCCTGTTACCTGCAATACTTTGAGGAATCAGTTACTTCAGATTTACCAATAATGTCCGATCCCCTTAAACTGAACTTTAAATAGGCAGAGGAGAGTACAGTAACAATAGTAATCAATACCATTTGAATTAAACCTCTTTGAATACCAGTGTGAATTTTGTCAGTGTTGATAACATTGTGACTCGCTAGGTGTCACAGTAGGAATGTTACTGCTATACCATTTTTATTATCACTCTTAATTAAGGGATAGTATTACTTTTGGTACAGTTGGCGGCAAAAGTCGTCATGTCTTCTCACTTAGTGTATCTTGAAGTACAACATAACATTCACCATCACAGCATTACAATATCCAGAGGGAAAATTTGTGAAATATTCTGGATTTCACTTTATGGTCCTGTGAAGCTGTATTTCATGACTTGGGCAGATGTGGTGACGACACAACTTTTGCCACCGACTGACTGTACATAAGAGCATTTTGATTCCCCCAAAGTATGTCAGGAAACAAGACCAAATTAACAGTAATAATAATAATAGTGGCTTGTTGGTTGGAATAGGGTAAATTTACAGAAGTACTGGGTTCACTATATTGTATATATTTCTTCAAACATACTTTGGAAATTAGTCTGACCTAACCTAACCGAGACCACAGCAGACTACTGGGACCTAACCTGGGCAAACTACAGGGATATAACCGGTGTAAACCATCATAAAGTGACCGGGGCAAATTCCCGGGACCTAGCCGGATGTGGTAACACTGCGCGGACCTAGCCCAAAACACAGTACTTCTTTAATAATACCTGGAATAGTTTTGAGGAATCAGTTGCTCCAGATTTAACCAACAATATGCTATCCTTATAAGTCTGTCACGATGCAGATTTATATTACTGGAAGAGTCACAATAACACCTGGTTAGTTATGTTGCTCATTGTAGAGAATAGTCTTTAAGGGGATAGTATACCTTTTTTTTGGTACATAGGAGTAGTACCTTGATTCCTCCAAAGTATGCCAGGAAACAGGACCACATGAACAAAAATAATGGTGGATTGTTTGTTGCTTGGAATAGTTTGGAGGTAACATTATGCTCCAGATTTAGCACTACTAGACTACCCCCTTAAATCCTCATTAGTAAGGCTTTAGCAACTGAAGACAATATGTAGAATAGGAGTGACGAGTGTTTTTTGGTATGTGCACGGTAGAAATGTAGTAACTGTCTTGAGTAGAATGTTAGAATTGCTTTTGGCATACTGTAAACTTTGGTATATAAATCTGCTAGTAAATACTGTATGCCTTTTATACAGACATTGAATATTGCTGTTATCTTGCTACTTCCTGGCAGCTCTTACTATAAAGCAGATGGTGAAGGAGAAGGAGCAGCAGCAGCATGGCAGTAATGTGGATTGGTTAATGTTGTTGTTGTTGTTGAAGTTCCTCAAGCTGTCTGGCTGGTTAATAATAATAATAGAGGGTACTGACTGCCACAAAGTGTAATAAATAATAATGTAGTGTAAAGTTGTACAGGGTGTCTCAATATAATGTATACACTCTTTGATTTATTAACCCTTTCAATGCCTGATGACTCGTATCTCGTCCACAACTGTTAGTGTAGTTTGTTTGCTGGGGGGAGAACAGGCTGAGTGAGTGGGGGTATCTTCACCCAATCCGCTCTCCCTCGCTCACCACTGATAAAAAAAAATGGTTGTACAGTATTCCATTTACTCTGCTGACCTTATTTATTCATGTGTTGTGCTCAAGAGTCTGTGTTAAAGAGTTTGGGAAGCACTACGAAGTCTGTACCAAACGTAAAAAATGACGATGAAGTTAAACGTAATATGTACACATCATTGGGTAACGAGCGGTTGAAATTTTCCCAACACCCCTGTATGCTAAAAGGGTTAAGATTATGTCATAGAATTATCGTACACATTTGAACTGATGACTGTGATGGTGGTCCAGGCTGTGAGGAAATTAAACAAAATAATAAGAATCGTTTGAAGTGATATTTGAGATGCATTTAATTTTCAGTACAATATAGTAAGTTATAATAAATCATGAAGTGTATACATTATATTGTAACACCGAGTATTTGCTTAACCCATACACTGTGCTACCCTGGGAAATTAATAAATGCTCCCTCCTGCTTGAACACACAGCATCTAAAAAAGAGGCACTTTCTGTTGTAGGCAAAATAGAGGGCTTGTGATTCCTTCAAACTTCACTGTAAAACATATATCCTCAACTTGTATTATTGGGCCTCTGTTTGGATGAGTTGGCTTGTGATTCCTTCAAACTTCACTGTAACACATATCCTCAACTTGTATTATTGGGCCTCTGTTTGAACAAGTCAGTAGGTAGCCTTCCAGTTTTCCCACAACAGAATGACCCCTTTATAAAATCTTACAGTATCTCGTGAGTGAAAGAGTATGCCAAGGCAAACAGAAAAACCATCTTTGAGTGATGATAAAAACATTATACACTACTCTATGTGAAGGTGGTTGTGGTGGACTTGCATACATTATGTGGCCTGGTTTTGTTTTGTTTGCCATTTTTATTTTGACACGATTGACGGTGGAATGGTGAGGAGAATGGCTGGCATATCTGTTAAGGGGGTAATATAGTGTTGGTAAATCTGGAGCAATTGATTCCTCCAAACTATTCCAAGCAATAACAGGACACCATTATATTATTTGTCCATATGGTCCTGTTTCCTGACATACTTAGTTTAGAGGAATGAAGGCACTCCAATGTACCAAAAGGATACTACCCACTTAATCAGTTATCTTAGAAATGTGTCCTTGTTGTCCCACAAATTACCATTGAGTAATTACTTGGGCTGTATAATTGTGGAGGAATTATAATTATGAGGACATGGTATACAAATGTCCTCCCCATACTGACTGTGTCCAGAAATGTACTGACCTGGGTGGGGGGATGGTGTGGTGCAGTGAAATGTGTTAGGAAGAAAGTCAGCTGGTGAATTGACTCAGACATGCATTTCTAAGGTAATTGATGCAACATATATTGCAGACCACAAGCCTCAATGTGTGTGTAAGATATGCCATTGTTTGCAGTGTATGAGTCTAAATAGTAATATCATTGAATACATTGTAGCTACTATACATTTAACAGGCTGTTACATTGTTTTTTTGGAATAAAAATACAACAAAGTGTTGGATTTGGCTCATATTCTGGCAAAGATAATTTTAGACCTTCCGCAATATGTTTCACAATATGTTTCATGAACAAACTGTGTATAATTAAGGCATTTGTCTCTTGACTCAAAGGAATGACTTGGGTAAATTCTTAGACGACAACTGGCAACCGATTTGTGACGTTGCTATGATGTCATCTCCAAGGCTCTGCCCCTTATTTATCGTAGGATAAAAAAGTACATGTATGTGTAATACATGAAAACTATGGGCATATCCACATACTTTATACAGTATATGTATGTACAGATAGATAAAGAAATAATGATATAACTGAAGCATTGTCTTGTGGGAATTGAAAAGGAAGGAGAGACATATTAGCTATATGAGGCAAGGAAAAAATAACTTAACACTTGGTATGTTTTATTCAGTCACTCTAGAATTAAATTGTTGTCGTCCTCGTCTCGTTCATCAGTGGTGAGGTTGATGATGACTGGTTTCAGGATTCATAGAGTATCTATGAATCTTGACTGGTTCCATGGACTAGTGTATGATGTTGGTGGTCCAGTAGCAGTCTTCAAAATGTTTTGACCTTTGGACCGCAGCTGCCCATACCCTCTGAGGTGGCACAGAGCCTAGAATCCTCCAGCCTGGCCTACAGGTTGTCCTGGGTGAAGTGGTGCAGGGAGGAGTGTATGTGGTACTTCATACACCCCCACACCTACTTTCTTGCCGTTGTATACGGAGAGAAGTTGTAACACACAGGTGTTCGTACAGCCACGTGGATAATGACTTATCATACAAGTCATGGTAGTGTGTTGGGCAGTAGTAGGTGTTAGGTACCAGGGTAAGATGAGGATGTAAGCCAAACATACATCAGGGTGTGAGTCCCGTTTATATCATCATTACCACCAAGTATAACTCTGTTCCAAACCTTTTAGTGCATCAAACTGTTTAATGCAAAATGAATCAACAATATTATAGGTATTATTGACATTGTCCTAATCAACACCACAAATACAACTACAGGATTACTACAGGTGGAGCCTGGGGGGGGGGGATGACATCAGAGCAGCATCATGAGTCTGTTGCCAAGAGTCTCATAAGAATTTTATCTAAGTTATTCCTGAAAGTCAAGAGACAAGTGCCTTATTGATACACTTTTTGTTAATAATACATATTGTGAAAATTAGCAGAAGGCCTAATACTATCCTTGCCAGAATATGAACCAAATCCAACACTTTGTTGTTGTTTTTATAAAAAAAACAAAGATGTAACACAGCCTGTGAGACACATAGTAGTAGTTAGTTAGTTAATGAGTAGTTGTAGCCAAGTTGTTAGCATGCTAGACGCACTCTATAGAAGAGTAACTATAAAATCTACAGGTTTATTAATACTTAAAAACTCGGTAAACTAATCATCATAGTACATTGTTCAACATTATTTTAATAACCAGAAAGTTATTAGTGATGTATTGGTAAAGCACCAGTCAATAGTACAAATCATTCATCATAAACATTGCCGTGTATTCATGAGCTAAATAATTAAAGGGTGATTGTTTTCTTACAGTTGTTGTGTAAAGACTGCTGGCTATTATAAAACAATACTTTCTTTGACCATCCAGTGCTCTTTTTTTAATTATTTTTATTTATGATGGCTTGTTGCTCCAGATCAAATTAAAATCTTTCATGAATAATATACAGTAATTGACCTTGGCTAATTTAGGCTTCTATCCCCCTCTGGTAAATTAACCTAAAATTGTTCTGTGTTATGAAGGTTCTGAAAATATTTGGGGTGAGTTTTATAGGAATACTTGGTACTTAAAATTTTATAACTGTTTCAAAAAGTCTGATTGATATATTACATGCAAATATTGTATGACTTGAAGAAGATAACGTTATTTAGAATATATTAAGGGGGTAATTCACTTTTGTTACATTGGAGTGCCTCGATTCCTCCAAAGTATATATACTAGGAAACAGACCCACATATAGAAAAATAATGGTATCCTGTTGCCTGGAATAGTTTGGAGGAATCATTTGCTCCAGATTTACCACTTAACAAAATTGTACTATATCCCACCTTAATATAAAATCAGACTAATGTTGGTGATAAATAACTGAGATTGTACTGTGAAGATCATCAACTTGAGAGTGGGTTTAATGTGTTGGTTAAAACATAATAAGTATTTTGGTGATTTATTTATTAAAGACAAATTAAACAGTACAAAGATTTTAATTGATATGGGAGTTATTTAACCCTTATGTTTTTGGAATTGGTTGTCATTCCATATTCCAACATCTCCCAGAAGGCTTGTGGAGTAGAAGCAAATAAATATTTTTTTGTTATGCAAGTTCACCTTTAGTAGTTGTTGTATTTGCCACTTGTCACGTACAGTTATACTTCAGTATGATATCTATTTATAAGTTAACAACAAAATATCTTTAATGGTTAGCAATATCTTCATTGAAATATTCGCTCTGTTAATAACTCTTGATAGTAATTCATTGTGAGTGCCTTTTGGTGTAAGATGGTTCCATCCAACTATGTAATTTTAGTCTTTGTTATTAATATGTGGGTTTTACAAACACTGTTTGAATACAATACACTCATTATTTCCAGGTACCCGCCATAAAACAACATTTTGTCATAATACAAATATGTGAACAGCCAACTTCCATGGCCGGCTCAAAAAGTCACCCTTTTTACCCACATTTTCTCTATACAGTACCTAACAATATGATGCAATACTAATACTGAATATTGTAATAATATATGTTAGCACAGAGTAATATAAAGGAATAAAAAGGACTAATAGTAAAAGCTCTCTTCATAGCACCGTAACCCTGTGAAAGAGAGCAGCAGCTATGAAAGGAGAAGAGGAGAGACAACCACAACACATGTTATAGGCATCTGGGATTGGTCTGTGTGGCCCTTTATATATATATATATATCTCTCTTTTTGTGATTGGTTAAGGAGGAAATACAGCGTTGGTAAATCTGGAGCAACCGATTCCTCCACAAACTATTCCAAGCAACAGAACACCATTATTTTTGTTCATTTGGTCCTGTTTCCTGGCATACTTTGGAGGAATCATGGCACTCCAATGTAACAAAAGTGAATTACCACCTTAACTGACCACCAAGAAATATAGATTGACACACTATAAGTAGAATGTGGGTTTGTCAGGTACTGGGAAGGGGACATTGATTCTCTTAACTCTCCCTCACTTTCACTCTGTATCTGCCCCACAATAATAATAATAATGATATGCTTCTCTTCATACCACATCTAACCCCATAAAGTCAACTTCATCTGTAACAGCAACAAGTGTAGTGTGTGTATCATGTGTGTCATTAATTACAGCTTGTCATGTTGTATCTCACATTGCCTGCTGCCTCACCTTGATTTCTTAAGGCCCCTGTGGTCGTGTATGAAAATTGGAGGCTTCTGATTCCTCCTGACCATGCCACGAAACAAGCTCCGTCCATATAAGTAGGGTTTCGTGGCATTGTTTAAAGGACTCGCTAACCTTTAATTTTCTGACTACATCACAGGGTCCTTAACTGAATTTCTTAATGTCACTTGGTTGTCCCTGGCAGTGGTAGAAGGCATTAGATTTAACAAACAATCACCAATGAACAGAAATAGGACTAATGTTACTTGGGTCGATTGATTTGACATCTCTGTTGGCCAGGTGGTCCCATTTGCACTGCAATTTTCGTCCCAAAAATTGATACCTGCGTGTTTATTTTATTATATATTTTTTTTTACACCATTCACTATTAGAGGTTGCTTAATTACCAGGTAATATGTATCATTTTGTGCCAGAGAGGTGTCTCATATTATGACTGTATGATTATTGAAAGTAATTTTCAGGGTAAAATTGGGTGGAAAAGGTGACATTTTGATGGCCACGGGGCAGAAGTGAGTTGGAGTCATGAATATTAAACCTACACAAGTCACTTAACAGAACAATGGAACCTTTGTAGTGAAGGACCTACTCTACTATACATGTATTAATTATTCTTTGTGTTTGAAGTGAATGTAATGCTTGTAATATTGTTACATTGATGGTAAGTTATTAGTAGACCTAATATGGTATGTTGACCATTTGTGCTATTTGGCAGGGTAGCAAGGTGGGTGGGGCAGGCAGCAATGGCCATCCTACCTCCAACCATTTCAACAACACCAAGACTACCTGTACCCCCACCAAAACAGTGACCTCTACCTTCCACACCAACACACACAGCAACACCAATGGTATGCTGAAGGAGAATGGTGCTCAGACAATACACAAGAATGGTGCATTGAGAAGGCTGGAGGAGAATGGTTATCAGATGATGCCACAGGAACTGGCTTACAACAACAAGTTAAGGAAACAAGATGTTGGCAAGACTGGAGTGGGAATTGGACCAATGGGTCAGCAGAGTCAGGGGAATATAAAATGTCATTCGGAATGGACCTCTGGAAACAGCCATGGAGTGAGACAGCTGAAGGAGGACAAACAACAACAAATACCCAGATATCAGATGGAATGGAACAATGGAAACCATCTGGGATCTGGACCAGGAGCTTGGAATGGATGGCAACCAGAGTCATCAGTGAAAACAATGGGGAAGGAAGGATGGAGGAATCATCCGGGTCACACATCGTATTACCCTCACTACAATGGTACAATGACCTACCCATATGGCAGTGCAGTACCCTTACAAACTTCGCCTTTGGTGATATCTCCTTCATGGAATTCCCATGGTTGGCCCCTGACCCTGCCTCCTTCCTCACAAACAGCACATGGTCTGACAGCAGGCCCAGGCACCAACAATACAACACCAAACACTCATCATCCCCCCAACATTACCAACACTATGTGGCAACCTCCCATGACGGTATCCTCCAACAACAGTTCCCCTCCTTACATAGGAGTTCCGATCCAATCTTCCCTAACACCAATTACTCCCATAGTGGCAGAGACCTTGCCAAAGAAGGTGTTCCAGACCCACCATACTCCTGTAGCTGGAATGAGGGATACAACTACATGTCCCAAGACAGTGACTACTACAACCAACACAACATTCACAACTCCCAGCAACAAGACTATCACTTCCTCCAGCAGCACACCATCTCAAGTAATGCATGCACCACCTCCCAACCCATATCATCCACCTTACCCTGGGAGTGGGATGGATCAGACGGGATATGGGTACATAAATCAACAACACCTGGTAATAATGCCGTACTACCAGTATGGGGGTATGTTGACTCCGTACTGCCAATGGCCAACTCCGGTTATGATGCAGTGGCCTGTGACACAACACTTGCCATCAACAACAACACTGCAATGTACCCCAACTCAGACTACAGTTACATCACCCAAGGCTTTGGGAAATAGTCTCCCTCATGCTGTACTCACTTTTACAACCCAGAGTCCAAGATATGCCACATATGCAAGTCCTCAAATCAAAAGCACCAACTTGAGGGAAGGCTTACAGAGTCCATCATACAGCAACAACAGCAGCCCTCACCCACCACCAATACCTATAAGGGGATCTCATTTGTACTTTAACAGGAGGAGTTCATATAATGGACAGCCTGTACAGATGGCACCCTGTCATTGCAGCCCCACCACCACTACTGTCAGGAATGGTGAGCAAAGTCAACAGCATAAAAATGGCAAACCACCTTCCTACCCAGGTAGAGTAACCCCTGTAGTATCTTCTGTTTCCCCCAATAAGCTGAGCTCGGCAGCACCTGTTTCTCCCATCAAGATCAGCTCTGTTCAAAAGGTGGCCTCTTCACCCTACCACTTTCCTATCACACAAATTGAGAGCACCATTGATAATTCTGGTATGATGAGGCAGTTTACTGACTCCAGTCCTGAGGCAGGAATACAACCATGGCAACAAGTACCTAATGGTAGTTGTTCCAATATGCTCATGACACCACCCCCAACTCCTATAGAGGAGAATAATGATACCCTAATATTAAATGGGACATAGTGGTTGTTTAAAGTATAATTGCACAAAAGTAGACAGCAAATGCCTACCATTATGTCCACTCATTGTGGAGGAAGATTCCATAAACTTGGATGGGTCATCCAGTTGTTGCATAAAAGAAAATTGCACAAAAGTAGAGAATCTTACTATAAAGTAAACAGAGGGTAACTAACTATTTTGTGTGTGGCAGAGGTTGCCGTAATGCATTTTCAGTTGTGTTCATATTTATAAGTGCTTTTGGAGAAATCTTTGAAATCAGTGGTTGTGTTGATATTGTGAATATGCTGTGGGCCCTTGTGATTGTGCCAAAGTCTTCTGTGCCCACCCTTCATTGTTGAAACTTGTGTGAGTGCATCCCTTGATCTCCCATTCATTATTGCTCTCATCATTTAGCATTTATAGTATTTCATGTGCACCTTGGCAACTAGAAGACATTTCTTGTTGAAATATGCTCATCTGTGTCTTGAAGTGCTTATTATTATGGTTTCCTAACTGGAAAAACTAATGAAAATAAGGAATAATAATAAACTGTTGAATATAATATGCAATTGTTGATATTGTAGTCATGCATTGCATTTTTATAGAGTTTAAGATCATAGTTAGGTGTTGTACATGCAGACATAATGTCAGTTTGGAATATAATTACTAGTTTGTTGAATTTTGATATAAACACTATTTGCAGAGATGATGCAATTTTCCCATTATTACGGCAAAGCTTTGCATGTGCTTTGTTCTGGTGATGGCATTAAACTGGGAAAATATTCAAAATCCTTAAACATTTATAGGATAACAATATAGCTGTAATAAGTAAATTAAGCAGGTATGTTACTTATGTACAGTATATGCAAATTATTCTTTTCCTACATGTTTCCAGTACATAATTATATAATGAAGGAGTTTCATTATTTGCAAGGCTGAAGAGTTGGGAGGGAAACTAACATGGACGCATCTTGTTAAGTCTAATATGGACCGTAGTCAAGAACATCCACCATAGTGTTTACGACGGCGTGGTAACCAAACGATACGATGGCTGTGTTAGTGTTGTCTATGGAGCCATCATGGTATCAACACCACACCATCGTAAATACCACTAATGTTCTTGCATATGGCTCTTACTCTCACCCTCACCTTAACAATACTTGCATGCATACATACACACACACATACACATACATACATACATACAGTACATGAGAGTAATGGAAATTCCAAAATCTTGTTCAAATAAATAAATAAATAAAATAACACTACAAAATACAATTATATATGCAAGGATTTGTGTATGTTGGCTCTGATTTGGGTTGTCTGTAAATTAATTAAGTAAGGCACTTTATTGTTGTTGAGCATGTCTGTTTTTTCACTACTTTAGCTCAGGCTTTTTGCTGACCTTAAGGGGAGATTCTCTTGTTGGTGAATTGGAAGGAAAGGCTTTGCAATTTCCTCCCAAACTATCCCACGAAACGGATCCCCTGTTTGTAACATTAATTAAGATCCTCTCGGTTTCCTGGCATAGTTGGTGTGTGGGGGAAATATAAGTAGCCGTCCAATTTACCAAAAAAATGAGAATCTCGCCTTAAAATTTCAAATGTATAGATGTCTGCAGGAAAGATTTTGGAAGTTCTAATTACTACATATCAAACCTCTTTAGTGGATGTGTCATGTCAAGAGAGAGGCTAATGAAAGTATTTATTTGAAAACTAAAAAAAAACTAAACAAAAAAATGTGCATTGAATTATAATCTAACTATTGGTGTGAAGGATGTTACACCACCTTAAAAATATATATATAATTTAAAATTAATTTCTGCTAAAGAGGTTATATACAGAAATGGATGACATATGGAACCAAAGATGAGCGTGAAGGTTTGAACTGGATGGTGATTTTATATACTGGCAAAGGTTGTGTATTTTAGTTAGTAACAGTATAGGTTATTTCTTAGACTTAACCTTTGAAGTTTAGTCTTTACCATTACTAGAATATACATTAATAAATGATGATGTCACTAGTTTCTGTTGTCATTAGGAAGATTTTTAGGTCTGAGAAGAGATTGTGTTAGCTTACTAGAGTTTATTGGCAAAGCCGGTAAGCTGAATGAAGCAACACTCAGCCTGTACTTTTATAATTGAAAAAAGTTTCTTACCTGTGCCGTAGATATCTTTTAATGCAAATTTTTGTATACCTTTGCACCAGATGGTGAACTTTTCTTGATATAAAGTTTTATAATAATGCACTACAAAGGCTTGGGAGTGATGATGTAAAACTGAGCATGCTGGGTAACAGATTGCACCAGTGTTACTTTCCCTCCCATTTACTACAGTCAGTAGGTTGGTAGTGCAGTCATGTCCTTAATTGTGTTGTTATGAAGATTTTAAGCAGAATATCTTATCAAAATTTTTATTGTAATCTATTTATACTTTATGCATATCATCCTTCAATATTCCCTTTATTGGTTGTGAGTCAGTGTAAGCTAAAGTGATGATGATGATAATGATGACTTAGTATTTAAGGTTGTGCATGATAATGAGATACACCCCCCTCCCCCCCCATCCCCATTCCTCCACCCCCCTTAACCCCACCCCACCACCCCCCTCCCCCCTAGACATGTAGTGTGTGGCTGGTGTTTAGTGGCCATGTCCCTTCCTAGGCTACTAGAGTGTATTGAACATTTTATATTTGCATACAATGCCGTATAATTTGTTGGGATC
This sequence comes from Petrolisthes cinctipes, assembly GCA_033782935.1. NCBI lineage: Eukaryota > Metazoa > Arthropoda > Malacostraca > Decapoda > Porcellanidae > Petrolisthes > Petrolisthes cinctipes. Next base: position 91,586 of record JAWQEG010003159.1, read on the forward strand.
ACTCTTTCATGCAATTACTTAAAAAAAAATAGTAAGTCAGTGAGAAACTTTCAAGGATTTAATTCTTTTATAGATAACATGTGATAACACCAAGTGCAATATATGTTGTAAAGGTTAATTAATTATACTGTACTTAGGAACTACATGTAGTCATTCAGATTTTCACAAAAGTTTTTGTAACATCTGTACTGAATAGTATAAATAGAAGTAGTACAGGATATTATAGTTTCCATAGAGATTAATACAAAGTCAGCATTCAGAAACAGACTGCTCAAAGCAACCCATTATATATATATGTGTATTTAAGAGAAACATGACTACATGATTGGGAGCCATTATATGTAGTGCTGGAGTAAAGTGCTAAACTCCAATTTTAGCACTTGAGATTTTTCACATTGTGATGTGGAGTTTGAGTTGGGGAGACCATGAGATAAGAGTAAGTGCCTGTGAAGCAAGGAAGCTAGTCGGTTAAACTTCCTCGTGTGAGTAAATTAAGTAATCATATTGTGTTGTTATTATTTCCTTCAATATTATTAATGGTTATAGTAATTTGTTTAAGGGGGTGTAGGAGTTGGGGGGGGGGGGGGTTTGGGGGGTGCGGGAATAGGGGGACAGGCTTGGGGGGGGTAGAAAGTCTATTCCCGCACCCCCTAACCCCCCCCAAGCCTGTCTCCCTACTCCTGCAACCCCCAAAACCCCCCCAAGCCTGTCCCCCTACTCCCGCAACCCCCAAAACCCCCCCAAGCCTGTCCCCCTACTCCTGCAACCCCCAAAACCCCCCCAAGCCTGTCCCCCTACTCCCGCAACCCCCAAAACCCCCCCAAGCCTGTCCCCCTACTCCCTCAACCCCCAAAACCCCCTCAAGCCTGTCCCCCTACTCCTGCAACCCCCAAAACCCCCTCAAGCCTGTCCCCCCTACTCCTGCACCCACGTAAACCCCCTACTCCTGCACCCACGTAAACCCCCTCAAGCCTGTCCCCCTACTCCCGCACCCCCCTAAACCCCCCCCAAGCCTGTCCCCCTATTATTACAGTGTTAAGAGTAAATTCGAAGCAACTAATTCCTCTGAACTATTCCAAGCAACAAGGCAAGATAAGGCTTACCATTATATTCATTCATTCATTCATTGGTGGTTGCTTCGTGTCATACTTTGGAGGAATCAAGGCACTACAATATACCAAAAGTATATTTCCCCTCTTTAATTAAGTTGGGGTATGTTGTGTGTGGTAAGATATGGGAATTTTAAGTTGGGTATAAAAGATGCTTTATTATTAGCGATCAACAGAGAACCTAACTAACTCGTATGTATAAAAGGAAAGGAAGGACACACAACAACAACAATGATGATTTACCCACGATGGTTCTAACACTATAACACTTCCCTCGTCTTACAGTGTGTCTCGGGTCTAGCTATAGGGTGGTCTTTCATCCTCAAATAAACTTAAGGTGTGCGGGAATGGGGGGACGGGTTAGGGTGGTGCGGAAATAGGGGGACAGGTTTGGGGGGAATGGAATAGGGGACAGGCTTTCTACCCACCCCAAGCCTGTGATCCCATTGCCGCACCCTCCCAGACCCCCCCCCCCCCAAGCCTGTCATCCCATTGCCGCACCCTCCCAGTCCCCCCCCCCACCAAGCCTGTCCCCCTACTCCTGCACCCCCTTATAGGGACCCCGTGATGTAGTTAGATAATTGGTGAGGTTAGCGAGTCCTTCAAATATTGCCACGAAACACAACCTACATGGAAGGAGTTTGTTTCATGGCATAGTCAGGAGGAATCGGAAGCCACCACCAGGTCTCATACACGATCACAGGGTCCTTATAAGGAAACAGCGTGTTACATCACAAGGCTGCCTTACATAATAGGTTTGTGCAGCTTGGAAGCCTCGGTGTGGAATGTCCTCAAAAGCTGCCAAGTCATCTGAATGGGAAGTGAAACGGAATATAAATACAGTATGTATATATATATAGTTTTGAAGGTCGTAAATGGAACGTAACTTGCCGTACTTTAAGTCATAAATTAACTTGATTATTCTACATTTATTGAAAGTAACGAAAATGTAACCAGAAGAAAATAACGAATATATAAAGGAAATAACTTTGAGTAAGTATCTGGCAACTCCATTAGGGTTAAGAGTGGAAGGCTCAATCATTCAGAATGGACCAGCAGCACCAGAAGTGTTGGAACATACAAAATAAATAAATATAGTAAGAAAAGAGAATCTATAATATAGGATAAAAGAAAAAAATACTTACCAACGAAGAAACTCATGCACTTTTCTTAAACTCTAGTGTGATATTCCTGTACGTTTTATAGTACAGCCTAATATAACCTGTTTATTAAAAATCTTCTGGTTCTTAGTATAGATTAGCACAGTACAATAATAGTACCATAATTATAATTGGTGTGTACAGCTTACCATCATAATCTTGAGGAAAGTCGCGGGCAGATATTCGTAATTTAGGCTTAACTAACTACTGCACATCCCTACCTGAACTTAGGAATTGGGCAATGCACTCATTTTTAAGGTAGTTACCCTAGATTAGCGTAATTTGGGGCTATTTAATGTAAAGTTTGGACAATCTAAGATAATTTCCATGGATCCTTCCGTTATTTCATGGGTCGTCGTAAAAGAAAATTGCATTGCACAAAAAATATCGTGTCAAGGGTTCTGTTTTTTATGTCGATATGGTCACCTACTTCAGGATCTAAGGAAATGTGGCTAAATCTAAGGTATTTTCAACCCATTTTTTAAGGTAAAATCACTTACAATACTCCACGAGAACCCTGCCAGAAGTTTGGGATTAATAAGGGATAGGGCCATGGATTGGAGAGAGTCTGCTGGACCTTCTCTCTGACTCGTGTCTACTCGTCAAACAACACCATCATCAGGTTTGTTTTTGTTGTCACTGCCACGTTTAATTGTCTTAGTGCCAAATAATCTCTCATGGTGTATGGTACATGGCTAGTTCTCCTTGTAATAATAATACGAATAATAATACAAATGTAGGATATGTAGCAAACTAGCAACCCATACAGAAGAGAAACCACACACACGGCCACTACCTGCCACCGCCAACCTATAATAGTCTACTAGCTTCCATACACGATTTAATAATTAAGTTATAGTAAGAAGCTTAGCTATAGTTTCCTGCAGTCTTTCTCAAGGTAAATAAAAATAGCTGATATATTTACCTTAGTCTTTCCAATCACACACACGACAACACGAGGTTTTTAGATACCGTACGTCCACTACTTAAAAAAAAAAAAAAGATAATTGAATATTCATAGACCTATCGTTGATTTTGCGTTAGGTCTGACTGAGAGCCTTAAAGGGGGGGAAGTTTTGTGTTGGTAAAATTAATCTGGAGCAACTGCTGAATCCTCCAAACTATTAATTCCAAGCAACAACAGAACAACACCTTCATTATTTTTGCTCTTCTGCTGGTGGTCAGGGTTGCAAGTATGGATACGAAAGTATCCTTTGGATACTTTTTGATGTTACTGATACGTTTTTACGACGCTAGACAAAAGGATACGAAATTGACTGGGGAGGACAAAAATGGATACGTTTTGCTATTTTAATTAAAGAATTGGATACTTTTTAATATTAATTTGCTTACAGTCATTATATTTTACGAAAAAGTGAACACCAATCAGAACTCATAATTACTATATCGCTCCCAATTGAATGATAGGGTAACTGTTTCGTGAGCACCGAGCGGGGACTCTGGGGGAGTAAACATGCAGCGGGCTCGTCGCCGCTCGTGGACGCGTTCTGTTCGGGTGAGAGGAGGGATGAGATCATGAGAGGCAGAGAGGGTAGAGCTCTGACAGAGTCACGGTCCACGGAGTGTCGATCTTTCTAAGTGATTGGTGGATTTTAAAGGAATGTCTCTCTTAAACTGGCGCTAGTCAAATACAGGCTGCCATTGAGGACATGGAGAAATAAGTGTGCAATATTGTACTATCATAATTTGTGCTTCTTTAGTTTAAAGATTTTTTTTATTAATAGTTTGTATTGCACTTAAATTAATACATTCTGTACAATGACGCTCTTTTGGAACGTGCTATTTTTAGGAGTGTAGATTCGCGCGCTCATAGGTTTAAATACTTAAATAAATAATGTTCTTGGAAGACCCAAACAGTAGTTTAAGTTTCGCTCCAAATTTGTTGTATACAACCATTCTCCGTGAGTCCGTCACCAGGCAGCACATAGCAACTTGGCTGCCAACCGTATGATATCTAAAAAGACGTTAAGAATTATTACTTATTTTAAAGCACATTCCTCATTAACTATAATGCATTTTTGTTAAGAAAAAATATTGGATACCTTTTGGATACTATTTTACATTATTTGGATACGTTTTGTATATTTTGGATACGTTTTTGGATACATTTATATTTTCCCCACTTGCAACACTGCTGGTGGTCCTGTTGTTTCCTAGCATACTTAAATTTGGAGGAATCAAGGCACACCAATGTACCAAAAAAGAATTATACCTACCACCTTTTAATTCTACGTGTGTGTGTGTGTGTGTGTGTGTGTGCTCATCTTAAAGTGTCATACAACATTAAAGTGATCAAACAGGTCTGAAAGTCCATCACATATTATTGCCAGTAATTAAACTAACTGTAGGTTCTGTATGAGTTCTATTGTTATTATAGTTTCTACCAAGCAAAAGTGACCTGGCTGTAGGTATAGGTTACGATTAGATAAGCCTAATTATTAAGGAAGGTCCGAGTAGGCTACACAGTGCCAAAGTGAGTGGTTTTTGTTTGTTATGATCCTCCCCAACCAACCACACTTAATTGTCAGACTTTAGGGTCGATTCCACAGTGGCTTAATTTAGTTTGTTATGATCCTCCCCAACCAACCACACTTGTCGATCAGTCTTTAGGGTCGATTCCACAGTGGCTTTAACTTAGTTTGTTATGATCCTCCCCAACCAACCACACTTGTCGATCAGTCTTTAGGGTCGATTCCACAGTGGTTTTTGTTTGTTATGATCCTCCCCAACCAACCACACTTGTCAGTCTTCACATACACACACACACACTCATACACCACACACATGTATACTCTTCTCCAAACACACACACACACTCATACACCACACAACACACACACATGTATACTCTTCTCCACATACACACACACACACACACATTCATACACCACACAAAACACACGTATATTCGATCTTCTACAATCTACACACACATTCTCTCTCTCTCGCTCTCTCTCTCTCTCTCTCTCTCTCTCTCTCTCTCTCTCTCTCTCCACACAACACTTACACACGTTTACTCATCGCCATATAGGCCTACACCTCCACACAAACACACACACACACACACCACAACACCTATTCTCCATACTCTCTCTCTCTCTCTCTCTCTCTCTCTCTCTCTCTCTCCATATAGGCCTACACCTCCACACAAACACACACACACACACACCACACAACACCTATTCTCCATACTCTCTCTCTCTCTCTCTCTCTCTCTCTCACTACAATAGAATCTCCCCTTATGGACCGACCCTAGCTGTGATTGTGTGTGTGGAAATTGGAGGCTTAATTCTTGGGCATGCTAGTTGATTCCTCCTGATTATGCCACGAAACAACAATTAAGCTCCTTCCATATAGGTGTGTGTGTGTGTGTTTCGTGGCAATATTTGAAGGACTCGTTTATCTCCAATTTTCAGACTACATCACACACAGGGTCCCATAATTAAAGAGATGGTGTGTGACAGTGTGTGTGTGTGTGTTTCGTGGCAATATTTGAAGGACTCGTTTACCTCCAATTTTCAGACTACATCACACACAGCTAGGTCCCATAATTAAAGAGATGGTGTGTGTGTGTGTGTGTGTTTCGTGGCAATATTTGAAGGACTCGTTTACCTCCAATTTTCAGACTACATCACACACAGGGTCCCATAATTAAAGAGATGGTGTGTGTGTGTGTGTGTTTCGTGGCAATATTTGAAGGACTCGTTTATCTCCAATTTTCAGACAACAACATCACACACACACAGGATTCCTTAAGTAAAGAGATGGTGTGTGACAGTGTGTGTGTGTGTGTTTCGTGGCAATATTTGAAGGACTCATTTATCTCCAATTTTCAGACAACATCACACACACACAGGATTCCTTAAGTAAAGAGATGGCGTGTGACAGTACAGCAGAGGGATGGGTGAGAGAAGCCACCCCCGTTGAAATCGTATTCGACTATATGAGCCACGAGGAAACCTTATTGGTGATTTACAAAGTGGCTGTGTCGTCCAGTACTCCATTAACACACCAGCTGGTCACACAAGCACTCACACATTTATACAGGTCAGTCAGAGAGAGAGAGAGAGAGAGAGAGAGAGAGAGAGAGAAAATATGTACAGTCGGCAGCATAAGTTGGCTTCATTTCCACCTGTGTATGTATTAGGAATAGTAATGTTGTAATACAATTTTAATGCAGAGATGATAGATATAGTTTTCATATTATTATTATTATTATTATTATTATTATTATTATTATTATAAGTTGGCTTCATTTCCACCTGTATGTATTAGTTATAGTGATGTTGTAATACAATTTTAATGAAGAGATGACAGATATAGTTCTCATATGGTAAATTATTAAGTACTCAGGTATGGTAATGGATAACACTCACACACACACACACACACACACACTATCCTTTTAACACAATACCAGTAAATACAGTACGGTAATAAATCACACACACACACAAACACACACACACACTATCCTTTTAAGTAACACAGGCTCAATAAATAGTTTAGTGTGTATGGTAATGAATAACACAAGCCTGAGAACACATTTTGATTGATAGTCTTCAATGAGGGACTGATGGGTGTAAAATGAACTAAGTGATAAGTGGTGGTGGACACAAACAAACACGTATTTTTTTTGTATTCATTGTATATTATCTAGCCAGGGTTTACTGTATATTTTTTAGGAAGGTTCCAACCCTGAGAGTTTGCCTGAAGGAGAGAGAGGATGGCGTCAAGTGGTTCAAGGAAATGTCGTCTGAAAATAATATCGACTTTGAGGTAAGTTTTGTTTTATTTTCTGACTACATCACGGGGGTCCAAAGTTGTGCTGTTGTTCCCTTTTGTGATATTCCCACCTTAAGGAACCCCGTGATGTAGTTAGAAAGTTGGAGGTTAGCGAGTCCTTAAAACATTGCCACGAAACACACACAGTCACACACACACACGCCTATATTGAAGGAGCGAACTTGTTTCGTGGCATAGTTAGATGGAATTGGAAGTCACCAGCCAGGTCTCACATACGATTCACAGGGTAACTTTAGGAAGTATATTAAGTATATTAACTTTTGTTTCACTGGAGTAACATGATTCCTCCAAAGTATGTCAGGAAATAATAAGGACTAGATTAACAAAAATAATGGTGTTCTGTTGCTTGGAAAAGTTTGGAGGAATCAATAATTTGCTCTAAATATACCAACACTGTACTTCTACCTTAATATTGTGCACCCATTATTATTTTAGGTGAAGACTGATGAGAGTAGTGTGGAGGAGGTGGCACAGGAACTCAACACCTACAAGTATAACAGCAGTGAAGGTCCCATGTGGTGTGTTCGTCTCATCCCAGTAGGTGATCCTGTCTACAACCCTCCTCGCTTCTCCAGCTTCTGTGGTGACCTTGAGACTGACTTCCCACACTGCTACTACTTCATGTTTGGCTTCAATCACTGTATGGGAGATGGACACTCATATAGAAACATTATAAGTCATTTCATCTGTATACTTGATGATGTTTTGTCTGGGACTCCAATCAGTGACCAAGAGCAACTCGGTAAATTTGTTGTGAATGAGGAATTTGATGAAACTCTCAAAACTCACTTATTAGAGCTGATGAGCGATCCTGCCCTCAAACAGAAGTATGTAGAGGAATCCCAAAAGGGTCAGCCTGAGAAACCCTTACTCGATGTGTTATTTCCTGCTCCTCTTGGGACGACAGATAGAAGAACATTACTCATATCACAAGCATTTGACAGTGACGTTACAGAGAAGTTTATGAGGCAGTGCAAGGAACATCAGATTTCTGTTAATTCTGGTCTTACTGCAGCTGGTGTTATAGGATTTGTACAGCTTTTGAGTGAGGAAGGCATAGATCAGGACACATACTCTGTCTCCTCGGCTCATCTCATTAATCTCAGACGATTTTGGGATCCTCTCAAAGTGAAAGATAACCTCGGATGTTACGTTGGTTTCATAGGCAGGCATTTCACCCAGACACCGAAAACTGTGAGCAAACACGAGTTCTGGACGTTTGCCAAAGGAGTTCACAGTGATTTTTACAATAGTCTTAACAGCAGTGATGTTTTATATAGACTAGCATTTGGCCTCATCTGCTTACAATCCGAAGAACCTCACTTGGACCGCGATCTGACCTTCAACACTCTGGGCAATCTAACCTCCTCATTTGCCGGCAGAAAGCACCTACAAGTAACACACCTTGTCAACACCTCATCCATCCAAAACACTACTACGGTTTGGGATCACATCTCTTGTACCATCAGAGGCAGGTTGATACACTCCATAAAGTACAATTCTGGTCTTGTATCAGAGGAAACTGTACGACGTTATATGGACCACATGCACACACGAATATTACAGGTTACAGAATAGATTAAGGGGAAAGTTTTGTGTTGGTAAATCTGGACCAACTGACTGAATCCTCCAAACTATTTCCAAGCAACAACAGAACACCATTATTTTTGCTCTTCTGGCTGGTCCTGTTGTTTCCTAGCATACTTTGGGGGGAATCAATCAAGGCACTCCAATGTAACAAAAAAGAATAAATTACCACCTTACTAAAGCCCTTTCCACACGAGAGGCAAAAAAAAAGAAAGACGGCAAACAGACAGGCAGGCACAGGCAACTGAAGAGTGAAAAAATTATTATCTCGCTTTTTACTCAGTGTTACCAGATCAAACTTGTACCCACCACCCACCCACCCACCCACAAAATTAATAACAGTGTCTGCCCTCAGTTTTTTGTTTACCTCTCGTGTGGATATAGTAAGAAAACTGGAGATAAACGAGTCCTTCAAATATTGCCACGAAACACACACATACACACACAGACACCTATATGGAAGGAGCTTGTTTGTTTCGTGGCATGGTCAGAAGGAATCACCATGCAGAAGCCTTCACTTTTCATACACGATCACAGGGTCCTAAAAAAATTTAAGTGGAGGACCTTGAAGACACGAGCCGAACAGGACAAAAAAAAAAAAAAAAAAAAAAAAAAAAAAATTAGGCTACTCCTTGGGTGGAATCTGGGAAAGGATGGGATTCAAGTTGTTGTTACACCTGTCTGTCTGTCTGTCTGTTTTTGTGTTGTTGATTATTTTCGTGTCTCGCATACACTGACATCACACACACTTTTCCTGTTTTCGTGTCATACATACACTGATATTACACACACATACACACACTCTTCTTATTTTCGTGTCAAACATACACTGACATTACACACACACACACACACTTTTCCTGTTTTCGTGTCATACATACACTGACATTACACACACACACACACACACTTTTCCTGTTTTCGTGTCATACATACACTGACATTACACACACACACTTTTCCTGTTTTCGTGTCATACATACACTGACATTACACACACACACACACACACACTCTTCCTAATTTCGTGTCAAACATACACTGACATTACACACACACACTTTTCCTGTTTTCGTGTCATACATACACTGACATTACACACACTCTTCCTAATTTCGTGTCAAACATACACTGACATTACACACACACACACACTCATCCTGTTTGTATATACATTTTATATGAATTTTATATACATGGTTTGCGAGGAGTGAGTGAGGCCAGACGTATGACACAGCTATATCATACAGTATAATATCACATGCTGTATGAACACGTTGGCAGTATTCTATGTATATTTACGTACAAGGAAAAGTTATAGCTAGGTTACTGACCAGGAAGTGTTGTATTGGCATGAGAGGGAAGGGGGGTTTCTACCTGTCACTTCCTCATAGCTCAGTTAGTTAGTATCTATACCTTATCAACCCAACCAACAGCTTATATATTCTTTCTACCTTCATAACCTACTCGAGCTAAGTATGTATGTACAGCTGGCCACCAGGAATTCTTACACATACAGGCTATAGACATGGAGATAGAGAGGTCATTCATTACAGTGGAAGTACTGCAATGGTCTATCTACCAAGGGACTCCGATGAATAAATATATACAACTTATATCCACGTACAGTTGGACACATGAATGGGTGGTACAGCCCAAGTGAAAGATGGTCAATTTCTCCCAATATCAAGTTCCTTAGTGCCAAATAGGAGACATCATCAGGGGCAGAAGTCAGTATTGATGATGGTAATAAAAAGCAACTACCTGATAATAGACACTGGTTAGGTTAGGTTGGTAATTCGGAGGGGCAGAAGTCAGTATTGAGGATGGTAATAAAAAGCAACTACCTGATAATAGACACTGGTTAGGTTAGGTTAGGTTAGGTTGGTAAATAGGAGGGGCAGAAGTCAATATTGAGGATGGTAATAACAAAAAAGCAAGTACCTGATAATAGACACTGGTTACTCAAATGGGACAAGTATCTTTCACCTGGGCTGTACCACCAATTCATGTGTCCAACTGTACCACTTCATTTTAAACCCATGCATCAGTCCCTCATTGAAGACCACCAACTTAATTAATATTTTCCCAGACTTGTGTTATTCATTACCATACACACTAATAGGTGATTTACTGACCCTGTTGTGTTCTATCGTTACAACCCAACAAGCGCTATTCTCCTTCCAACCACTATTATGATTTTGGCCCAGCAGTAATTAAGTGGTGTGTGTGTGTGCATGTACCCGATTAGAGAGTGTTTTTTTTATATGTTTCCCGGCATACTTTGGAGGACAACTGAGTAGCCTTCCAAACTGACAACAACAAGAGAATCTCACCTTAATCAATGTAAGACTGTTTATTATATTTTTGTATGTTGTTGATAAGATTTTTAACTAGGAAGAAAAATTGTTGACAGATGTGTGTATGAAACTGAGAGAGAGAGAGAGAGAGAGAGAGAGAGAGAGGGGGGGGGAATGGGGAGAGAGGATGAAAGGAAAGGAAGGATGAGAGAGAGAGAGAGAGAGAGAGAGATGGGAATAAAAGGAAAGGAGAGAGAGAGAGAGAGAATATTGTAAACACTCATTATAAGAGAGAGAGATTGAGATTGATTGATATTAGGCACCGCAACAGCGAGGTCATATAGCGCCAGAAAAAGGTGATAGAGAGGTGTGACAGCAAGCAGGAAGGAAATAGAAAGAAAAGAAGGGACAGTTGAAGAACTATAAAAGCTAGCTAGTGGCTGGGACCGAAGGGGCACCAAAACCCTTAAAGTATTACCCACATCACTAATGCAGAGAGAGAGAGAGAGAAAGAGAGAGAGAGAGAGAGAAAAAAAAAAGAGAAAATATTTTATCAAAACTCATAATATCTCATCTGATAATTATGGTGTGGAATGAGTGACCTTCGTTTGGGATGTCACAGTTTCAACTCTGTAATAATTATTCTCTGGGCATATCGCGAGTTTAAATATTAAGGGGGATAGATAGATTGTACAGTACATTACATACTAGTGGTATGTACAGTTGGCATACAGGAATTCTTACACAGGCTATATGTAAAGAGAGGTCATTATTCTTACACAGGCTATACGTAAAGAGAGGTCATTCATTATTGTGGAAGTACTGCAATGAATGGTCTACCAAGTGACTCTTACACAGGCTATATGTAAAGAGAGGTCATTATTCTTACACAGGCTATATGTAAAGAGAGGTCATTATTCTTACACAGGCTATATGTAAAGAGAGGTCATTATTCTTACACAGGCTATATGTAAAGAGAGGTCATTATTCTTACACAGGGTATATGTCAAGAGAGGTCATTATTCTTACACAGGCTATATGTAAAGAGAGGTCATTATTCTTACACAGGCTATATGTAAAGAGAGGTCATTATTCTTACACAGGGTATATGTAAAGAGAGGTCATTATTCTTACACAGGGTATATGTAAAGAGAGGTCATTATTCTTACACAGGGTATATGTAAAGAGAGGTCATTATTCTTACACAGGGTATATGTAAAGAGAGGTCATTCATTATTGTGGAAGTACTGCAATGAATGGTCTACCAAGTGAATCCGTGATTACCAAAACAACAAACCTAATAATAATAATAATGTTGTATTACAGTTACATAGTCTTACATTACAAAACAACAAACCTAATAATAATAATAATAATAATAATGTTGTATTGCAGTTACAAAACAACAAACCTAATAACCATAATGTTGTATTACAGTTACATAGTCTTACATTACAAAACAACAACAACAACAACACCACACCTTCCAATTCACAAAAAAAAAAAAAAAAAAAAAAAAAAAAATCTCCCCTATAAAAAAAAAAAAAATCTCCCCTTTATAGAAACCCGAACAAACTATACTACAAAAATTAATTAACAGAGTGAGAAGTGAGTGTATGAGATGTTGCAGTCAGTCGTGTACCCTGTGGCATTCTGTCTTCTGGTGTTGACTACTATTATCTCAATCAGGTAAGATGTATATACAGTATTGCCACATCTTAATTAATTATAGGTGAGATATATACAGTATTGCCACATCTTAATTAATTATAGGTAAGATGTATACAGTGTTGCCATACCTTAATTAATTACAGGTGAGATGTATACAGTATTGCCACACCTTAATTAATTAGGTAAGATATATACAGTATTGCCACACCTTAATTAATTATAGTTAAGATATATACAGTATTGCCACATCTTAATTAATTATAGGTAAGATGTATACAGTATTGCCACACCTTAACTAATTATAGGTAAGATATATACAGTATTGCCACATCTTAATTAATTAGGTAAGATGTATATAGTATTGCCAATCATAATTATACAGTTAATTAAGGGGGAAGTTTTGTGTTGGTAAATCTGGAGCAACTGAATCCTCCAAACTATTTTTCCAAGCAACAACAGAACACCATTATATTTGCTCTTCTGGTGGTCCTGTGTTAACTAGCATACTTTGGAGGAATCAAGGCACTCCAATGTACCAAAAAAGAATTAATTACCACCTTAAGATGCATGCAGTATTGCCAGTATTATAAGATGATTAAAGTTAGCAGCAGCATCCCAGTAAATCACTTATAATTAATGTTAGTCTGTGTGGTGAATGATTAAATTTAGCAGTAGTATCCCAGTAAATCACTTATAATTAATGTTAGTCTGTTGTGTGGTGATGGATAACAACAGAAAGATACCTGGGAAAACAAAAAACATTTACTTGGTGGCACATACATATAATTATAGGGTAAATTAAATGTTGTTTCCTTCGTATTTGTTGTCCCGTTTCTCTATCACGATACACACACACACACATATGATAAATTAAATGTTGTTTCCTTCGTGTCTGTTGTCCCATTTCTCTATCACAATACACACACACACACATATGATAAATTAAATGTTGTCTCTTTTCTCTATCACGATACACACACACACATAGGGTAAATTAAATGTTGTTTCCTTCGTGTCTGTTGTCCCATTTCTCAATCACGATACACACACACACACACACACACACACATATGATAAATTAAATGTTCCGCCGTGCTGGGCGGGATATCTCAGCAACCCTGGAAGACCAATGGTTCTTTTAGCAGATGAGTCTTCCTGGGTGGGTTTGGGAACCCTGGGTTGGAGGAAATGCCACTCAAAATCCTATTAGTACACCACCGGCCAATGCTCTTATTGGGCGTATGAGTGTTCTTCTTAGTAGGGTTCAGGGTAGCCCTTAAGGCGGAAGAGCAGCTTTATGCTGCCAACGGCATCTCTGAAATGGAGTCATGGGTTGATGCCATAGTCATGTGCCTGATTTTCCGCAACTCATCCATTTCCCTACTATTAGATGGCACAATCTAACTAATTTCACCTTTACTTTCCAATTTATTCTTTCTTATTCTTGACAACTAGTTTTCTCTTTTGGGCTCTCTATACTCAGTAGCCCCTTTCCTTTTTTCTTAGTTGTTGTAGTCTCTCTTCAGTACTCCCCAGGTATTTTGTGTGGATCCATCTATTGATGTGTCTGCACCCTGTTGGGAGGCTATGACAGCTTCTATAATAATAATAATAATAATTCCTTCGTGTCTGTTGTCTCTTCTCTATCACGATACACACACACACACACACATACATGATAAATTAAATATTTACTTCGTGTCTGTTGTAGCTTTTCTCAATCACGATACACACACACACACACATATAGGGTAAATTAAATGTTTCCTTCGTGTCTGTTGTCTCTTCTCTATCACGATGGCTACACTGTCTCGTGCTACATAGTCGAATTTCAGATTTATTAATGGTTCATCTCATCCCAATTTCAATTCCCCAGATTACAGTATGAGGTTTACCAAAGGGATGGTTGTCGTAAGGTGTCCCCAGGTCCCATTCCATACCATGCCTCCTTCCGTACTACTCACACCACCAGTACCCCTATACACCACTATATAACACACACTACCCACACACACACACCGCCCACTGCCCACACTAGTACTACCCTCTACCACTATACACCACACACTACCCACACACACACACCACACACTGCCCACACTAGTACTACCCTCTACCACTACACACCACACACTATCCACACTAACCTCAACTACACACCACACACTACCCACACCCACTCTACCCTCCTCAACTACACACCACACACTACCCACACTACCCTCCACAACCACACACCACACACTACCCACACCCACACTAACCTCCACCACTACACACCACCCACTACCCACACTACCCTCCTCAACCACACACCACACACTACCCACACCCACACTAACCTCCACCACTACACACCACTAACTACTACACACACACACACTACCTTCAACCACACACCAGATACAACAAGGGAGTTTCGTGACCAATCTTTCGTCCCGTTGTTGGAGGCCTTTCGTCAGTCTACTCGTCAGTCTGATCAACAGGCACACCTCCCTCAGATACCAAGGTCAGTATGTGTGTGTGTGTGTGTGTGTGTGTGTAGCCATCGAAGTTAGTGTGCGTGTGTGTGTGTGTGTGTGTGTGTTAGTATGTGTAACAGGCCCACCTCCCTCAGACACCAAGGTCAGTATGTGTGTGTGTGTGTGTGTGTGTGTAGCTATCAAAGTTAGTGTGTGTGCTTGTGTGTGTGTGTGTGTGTGTGTGTGTGTGTGTGTGTGTGTGTGTAACAGGCCCACCTCCCTCAGATACCAAGGTCAGTATGTGTGTGTGTGTGTGTGTGTAGCTATCAAAGTTAATGTGTGTGTGTGTGTGTGTAGCTATCAAAGTTATAGTGTGTGTGTGTGTGTGTGTAGCTATCAAAGTTAGTGTGTGTGTGTGTGTGTGTAGCTATCGAAGTTAGTGTGTGTGTGTGTGTGTGTAGCTATCGAAGTTAGTGTGTGTGTGTGTGTAGCTATCGAAGTTAGTGTGTGTGTGTGTGTGTGTAGCTATCGAAGTTAGTGTGTGTGTGTGTGTGTGTAGCTATCGAAGTTAGTGTGTGTGTGTGTGTGTGTGTAGCTATCAGAGTTAGTGTGTGTGTGTGTGTGTGTGTAGCTATCGAAGTTAGTGTGTGTGTGTGTGTGTGTAGCTATCGAAGTTAGTGTGTGTGTGTGTGTGTGTGTAGCTATCAGAGTTAGTGTGTGTGTGTGTGTGTGTAGCTATCAAAGTTAGTGTGTGTGTGTGTGTGTGTGTAGCTATCAAAGTTAGTGTGTGTGTGTGTGT